>CANNZV010000367.1:0-305940 GCA_947561585.1 Caprella mutica | reverse complement strand
GGTCAAAACTCTTATTTTTCAATTAATGATATTGAGGTTATCCTCGTATCAATGATACTGCAGCAAATTATTAGTTTTCTTTTCAATTACTGTTTCTTCGATTTTTCTCTTATTTACACCAACTTTATGAAGCGCTATTGATAGAATGACTGTTTAACCCATTTTGTGACACACGGTCCGACGGACGCGGCTCCTATTATATATACCATAGACTCTTAAGCTAATTTGGGGACATTGGAGATTAACACTAGGAACCTAGCCATCAGAAGTTTGCTCACTATCGTAGACGATGGCGCGTGAGAACCAGCTCTCACTGAAAACTCTTAGTTTCAAACTCTCACTGAAAAAGAATTGAGTTTTAGATTTTTTCCTCCACAAATACCTTCATTTGATATTCAATTTTCTATCTAAAATAAAATTAACAGCAAAGATACGAAACAAATGTTCTTAAGTATAACTATTGTATGGGCATGTCTAGCAACTGTAAGGAGCTTGGCGAGGTGCAAATTCTCGCACAACTCACTAAACCGCTAAGGATTACCGTTAACTGATCATAGTGAGACATTCACCCTTATGAACTCAAACACACTCGTACATCTCATGAATGGAGAGATCTCTGATCCTAATATATTTTAATTCATCACCTTCGTTTTTGTCTAATCGTATGTTATTATGTGAAAAAGTAAATGTCATGAAAAGATAGCTCCAAATCGGTTTAGAGTTGAAGTTATTACAGTAAAACTCCTCTATTGTGAACTTCAACTAGTTCACTTTAGAGGATTTAAATAGTTTTTGATAGGAAAGACTACACAAAATATTTTTTTTTAATAAATTCATTATACAACGTATTTCATTTCTCAGGACTAAAAAAATTAAAATGATTTACTACTCATGACTTTATTGTAGATGAGTTTTACTGGTAAAACTTCTCTTTCGTGAAATACAACTAATTTACTATAAATAGAGATGCATTTAGAAAACTCAAGATAATTTATGGCAGACTAAACTAAATATGTTCACTGTAGAGGTTATTTCGTTATACAGGTTTGTACTATACAGAATGGGTCACTATACAGGAGTTCATTATAGAGAAGTTCTACTGTATTGTTTTTTCTTGAGAGACTGGTGCACCCGCATCAGCGTCTCGGTTACTAGTGTTGAAAAGAGACCACTACTTATCTTCTAACTTTCTTATTATTCAAAATATAATAAATTTGTTATTCAAAAGAAGATATTATTCCAACAAATAAAATAAATTAATCACTCTTGACTTCGGAGAGTATACTAAATGTTCGAATTTAAAGCAAGTTGATGAGCTTCGTAATTGAAATACTTTTGAATGATTGTGCTTCCTTTCTGTGAGTAATGGACTAGCTAATGCCTGGTTCTCTTTTGATGCAGGGTTGCGTTGGAGACAAAGTTGTTATTTCGTGTCCTGATCACGACATGAACATACTAACATCGTACGATGACCCAGAAGAGTTCTACCAAAATGACGTAAGTAAAATTGTTATTTATGTTGAAAAACATATAACACAGGCCTTAGAAACTAAATCGAATATTTATTAATTAGAAAGATACTGGAAGCGGAACTCTGACCTCAACATGTGAAGAACTAAATGACGCCACAGGAACAGTGGGGTACTTTATGACATCATCAACCAGCTTGCCAAAGCTTTTCCCCACAGAAGAGTTTCAATTCAAATGTGGAACTGTACAGGAAGGTTAGTTTACGATTTATAAACAGAAAAATTGTATGTAAATCTTCTCAGTTTAAGAAAAAGAAGTACATATTTATCATTTTTTAAACGCTACTTGTATTTTAAAGGATAACGCTATGGTTACGGTCTTCAACTACGAGGTCTTAGATTTTTGTGTTTAGTAGATTCGTAGGTTTCATTTACTATCACCTCTTCATGCTCCACTTTCATCCGTGAGTGCAGTCACGGGTGCATGTGTCCCTTTTCGTCACATTACTTGGTAAGTGACTGCATTCACGGAGTAGCTTTTCTGCATTCATGAGCTTTGTCACCAACGTTGATATATATGACTTATTCAGGGAGTCACTTTCCTATTTGACTGTTTCTTCCAGTCCCTTGTAGGTAATTTTGGATCAGATTTTAACCCCAAACTAAAACAAATTAAATTAATTATAAAAGAAGTGAAATGGAACATGCATAGTTTGTAATATTGTCATATATTTAATAATAAAGATACGTACTATCAAATATATCAGTCTCTTCATGAGGCTAATTTCTCAAGTAACAGTTTTATAATTTCCTATTATATTCAAATTTGTCATCGTATACCCAGACCAGTTTTAAATATCTATTAGAATTACAATTAGTAAAGTCAATTTTTAGAAATGTGAAATTAGTAAACCGACATAAATTCATTACGGGTACACTTTTATTTGACTAGTACATAGTTAACTTTCCAAACTATACAGTATACATTAGAAAATATTATTATATAAATAGTTATTTTATTACTACTAACAGTATTTTATTGGTATTCCTCATATTCAACATACTGTAGTTTTCAAAGGTTGTTTTTCCGTAGAACATTTGGCATACAATGGAAGGTTCTAGGTAAATTGCTCGAAAACAATTGCTCGAAAGACAATTGCTCGAAAACAATTGCTCGAAAAACAATTTCTCGAATGAACAATTGCTCGAATGAACAATTGCTCGAAAGAACAATTGCTCGAAAGACAATTAATCGAAAAACAATTGCTCGAACGAACAATTGCTCGAATGAACAATTGCTCGAATTATCAAATTGCTCGAATGAACTAGATTGCTCGAATTACCAAATTGCACAGTTTTCGATTTTACAAAAGTCAGTTATTCATGAAGTGGAGCTGCACTTAACAATCCTTGTTTCTTTTTAGTAATTGATCATTAATCATTCTATAAATGATTTTAATTATTACTCATTCTGCATAACCTTTGTTTTAGATCGTTTGTGTCATCTCGTCTGTAACATGCCAATTGGAATTATGAGGTGAATCAGTACTATTCATGTTTTTTTTATCATAAAACTCGAAAAAAAATTTAGATTTATTTGAACTCTGCCATACCTTTGAGTTATTTCACCTATTGAGGTGCCACATACAGATAGGCTAGTAATAAATAAATATTCGGGTTTTATGATAAAAAAAACATGAATAGTATTGATTCACCACATGATCCCAATTGACATGTTACATACGAGATTATACAAACGGTCTAGGAAAAAGGTTATGCAGAATGAGTAATAATTAAAATCATTTATAGAATGATTAATGATCAATTACTAAAAAGAAACAAGGATTGTTAGGTGCAGCTCCACTTCATGAATAACTGACTTTTATAAAATCGAAAACTGTGCAATTTTATAATTCGAGCAATTTTGTTCATTCGAGCAATTTGATAATTCGAGCAATTGTTCATTCGAGCAATTGTTCGTTCGAGCAATTGTTTTTTCGAGCAATTGTTCATTCGAGCAATTGTTTTTCGAGCAATTGTTTTCGAGCAATTGTCTTTCGAGCAATTTACCGGCTGCTACCCAATGGAAAGGTGTACATATATACAATATCTTTAATAGTGTTGGTTCGAATGATATTAATCATACATTTTTTGTTCAACCCTAATGCTAAGAAACTACAACAACAACTACTACCACCACCCCTACCACTACAACCACCACCCCTACCACTACAACCACAACTCCTACTACTACAACCACAACTCCTACCACAACAACCACAACTCCTACCACTACAACCACAACTCCTACCACAACAACCACAACTCCTACTACTACAACCACAACTCCTACCACAACAACCACAACTCCTACCACTACAACCACAACTCCTTCTACAACAACCACAACATCTACCACAACAACCACAGCTCCTACAACTACAACCACAGAAACCACCATTCCTACCACTACAACAACTACTCCTACCACTACAACAACCACTCCTACCACTACAACTACCACTCCTACCACTACAACCACCACTCCTACCACTACAACCACCACTCCTACCACTACAACTACCGAAGACACGACTTCCATTGCAGCGGAGATAACTGCAATAACTACAACTGTGTCTGAAACTACGACATCCATGACAGGTAACTAACAGAAATTTCCTGCTCTACTGCACTATTTTTTCATTGCTGTAAAAATTGTTTTTAGATATCAGGTAACTATTGAAATTAATCAGTAATCAAAGTTAATCATAAATTAATATTGAACGGAATTGAGAGTGCAAAAACTGTGATTTCAAAACATTTGAAACTCTATTCCTCACTGCATGAAATTTTCCAGAAATAGTTATCTTTGAGCTGTAGAAAAAATAAGTGGGGTAATTATTAATATTTAGATCACCTATCATAATTTTCCCTCTAATTTAAGGTATTTTGATTCTACGTGTACATTAATTTTCCCTATGTCCTAATGAAACTTTCAACTTTGAATAGTTCAGTGACAATAATTGAAAGGTTTTATATCAGTTACAGTTAGTAGTTATTGTTTTGTAGGGACTGTTTAGATGCTTTTAAATTATTATTAGAATAATTCTAATTGATTAGAGAGTGAAATTATCAATTATGGATACTATGAAGTAGATAAATTTAAACCTAATGAGTTTGACTATCAGAATGTATCGGAAGGTTTGACTATGTGTTTAAAAAACACATGTCTTCTTTATAAACCTACAGTACTGTATTTTTTACAAGTTGTTAGTATATTTACTAAACTTATGTGTACCAAATTTCAATTAAAAGTGTTGAACATATAAGGAGAAATAAATACATAGGTAGGCTATATAAGACATTGGCAACTGAGAGAGCAGAGCTTTGATTGGGTGGAGTGTGACCCAATCACAGCTCGTGCATGCGTGCGTACTCCATGAAAACGTGGACTATAGTTTGCTTAACTGTATTTCTACGTTCACACACATCATCACATTACAATTAATTTCCAAATTTACGTGATCTACGCTTATACGTGAATATTTTTTTAACTAATATATATTCAAAAATATATTTGGTATTTATATAGGAACAAAGTGAAGCAAGGCTTTGGGAATGACAATTTAAATTTAAAGGAATAAATAATAAAGAAAAGGGATAAAATAAATATTAAATTTACATTTAAAAGAATGACATGAAAGATAAAAGGTAATTTAAAAAGGATTTGCTTAGAAAACAGATGTCAAACTCAATAAGGTTTATATAATCAAATTATAATCTTTAACATATTAATAATAAAATCCTCAATTCACCTTGGAAAATAGTGCATATTACTAATATTAATATGATGAGAAAAAGAAACGTTATATTTAGTTCAACATCTCTGTATCAAGATTATCTTCAAAAAAGCATATATAGAATTGGTGTTTAGGATGGGTTAATTAATTTATAATCACATTGAAACTTTGATTAACTGGTCTCACCAACCCTCAAGTAATTATATTATATAAGTATGACATTATTTATACTTAGTTCTTCTATGTGTTTTTGTGTTTTAGAATGAAATTACAATTAAATGTAACTAATGCATTGTCGCAGGTTCCGGAATTAACTCTGGGGGTGGTGGAAATTCTGCACCTGGCTGTAAGTAGTGCAATATGAAACACAAATGAAATACCTAAATGAAATATCTTAATAATATTATCTTTAATCATGTATGTTGAATGTTTGATGTTCATTATATGGATAAGATTTTTAATCGTAAAAATATTTACTTGGAACAATATATTCACAGTTTATACTGGAAAATTAGTTATATGAAATAAGTATGCACCTTTCTTTGTGTACTATAAAAGAAAATATAAATGGTCTTTATCTAAAAAAATTGATAATCACTCTATATAAAAAAGCAGTTAGTTAGATATAAGTAATATACTGATTGATGATTAATATTGATTAAGTTTTCATGCGAAAAGAGATATTTTTTTGCTTAAATAAAAAAAAAATCAATAAGAAATTAATTTAATTTGCAAAATAAAATCCAAGACAATTATATTTAAAGGAGTTAGAATTAAAAAAAAAATCACAATAAACTATTAATGTTTGAACAGTACAAAGTGTAACATTATGCTACATGATAACATTCAGTTCATAGATGTATCCAGGATGTACATTTAATTAACAATTATCATTATTAATGTTATTTTATATACCTTACATATGTGTTTTGTAACTTTTGAATAATAATTACATTTCTCCTCTTTATTTTTATATATTTAATTGCAAGTATAATGCCTGAATGTATGTGACTATTTAAAAAATCTATGAACAAATTTATTTGAAATTATTTTTTTTTTAGACTATTAAAATCAGAGTGTGAGGGTTATGGTGACCGAATGGATGAGTGATATAAAATAATATTGAAAGTTTATAACTATATAGAAAATAATATAATTATAAAATGATGATAATTGTGTTAAAATTGTTAATTTGTACGTTGTAATATTTTCTAATAAATATATGCTAATGCCTATCTTATATCTACCCTCTGGATATACATTAATAAAGTTGATTATTGTCATAATGAAATCTATTGAAATAAAGTTGTGTATAGATGTACTATCAGAGAAAAGAGTCACTGTGATGATGTACTATCAGAGAAAAGAGTCATTGTGATGATGTACTATCAGAGAAAAGAATCACTGTGATGATGCACTATCAGAGAAAAGAGTAACTGTGATGATGTACTATCAGAAAATTTCTTGGAAATTTAGTCTCGGAAATATCGTTCTTGAAAATTTTGTCTCGGAAATTTCGTTCTTGGGAATTTCTGCCTCGGAAATTTCGTTCGGCAAAATTGGGTCTCAGAAATTCAGGTCTCGGAATGAAAAATATGAAACAACGCAAAGACGCCTGAAAAATGTTCAATTATGAGCGGTATAGTGTTAATACCTTCATTTTATTTGCTATGAATTCGAATACTGATGATTATATGTGCATGAGGGGCTGCTGCCTCTCGAACCCCCATGCAATATCATTACACAATCATGAAATCTGCTGTACAACAAACTAATGGATAGAACAAACGACGGCCATTTATGTTGAGTTTTACGGTTGATTTACTCAATATACGGTTTATTTACTCAATATACGGTTTATTTACTCAATATACGGTTTATTTACTCAATATACGGTTTATTTACTCAACATACGGTTTATTTACTCAATATACGGTTTATTTACTCAATATACGGTTTATTTACTCAATATACAGTTTATTTACTCAATATACGGTTTATTTACTCAATATACGGTTGATTTACTCAATATACGGTTGATTTACTCAATATATGGTTTATTTACTCAATATACGGTTTATTTACTCAATATACGGTTTATTTACTCAATAAACGGTTTATTTACTCAATGTACGGTTTATTTACTCAATATACGGTTTATTTACTCAATATACGGTTTATTTACTCAATATACGGTTGATTTACTCAATATACGGTTGATTTACTCAATATACGGTTGATTTACTCAATATACGGTTGATTTACTCAATATACGGTTGACTTACTCAATATACGGTTGATTTACTCAATATACGGTTGATTTACTCAATATGCGGTTTATTTACTTAATATACGGTTCATTTACTCAATATACGGTTTATTTACTCAATATACGGTTGATTTACTCAATATACGGTTTATTTACTAAATATACGGTTGATTTACTCAATATACGGTTTATTTATTCAATATACGGTTTATTTACTCAATATACGGTTTATTTACTCAATATACAGTTTATTTACTCAATATACGGTTTATTTACTCAATATACGTACAGTTTATTTACTCAATATACGGTTTATTTACTCAATATATGGTTTATTTACTCAATATACAGTTTATTTACTCAATATACGGTTTATTTACTCAATATACGGTTGACATAATAAACATACGTTTAGCATAATCAACATACGGTTGATATAATAAACATACAGTTTGCATAATCAACATACACTTGGTACGTACAATTAACATACAGTTGCTATAATGTTATACATTATATTGTACACATAAGAATAAATGAATAATCAATAATCAATGCTGGTACGATGGTCACAGGTGTGTATGTAGTGCAATCAATGATTAAATCACAACTTAATTGGCTTGTGATTAAATTTCACCTCGTATGAAAGTACAATTCACAATGTTCATTGTACAGTGTTCATTGTACAATGTTCATTATACAATGTTCATTGTACAATGTTCATTGTACAATGTTCATTGTACAATATTACATTCCAATAATTTCATATCCAAGAATGTTACTGTCTCAGGTTGGTATTAAAATGTTCCAACTGAAAGTTATTTAATTGCTATCGGTTTATTACAATCGTGTTTGTTAGCAATAAAATACAAACTTTTATTTCTTGCTATCGAATATATTTGTAACCAAGGTGAAAGAATTATAATCACCCATCGTCAAATTTCAATCAGTGATTGTAATCAAATGTAAATTAGTAATGAGGTTATCATACTAATATAGAACACTTATAGTCTATCATTTTCGTCGCACATTATCGATGATAATGTCTGGTATTATGATATTTTACGATAATTACATTAAATCTTTATCGTAATCAAAGATCTGCCGATTATATAATTTCCGACTGGCAGCCTCAGGATACACTAACATATAGGGTATGGTAATCAGCTGATCGAAACTACTTCGACGTGACCACGGCGTGACCGGAAAATCTTAAATTGCATTGATTGCTACGTGAATAATATGCTCTGTGGTTAATAACTAGTTAATTTTTAATCGTAATGGTTCAATTTTTTGTCTATAATTGATTTTATAATAGAAGTGTATCCAAAGATAAAACTTTTATTATTTAGATAATAAAACTTATATAAATCTTTTATAGTACTTCATTTTGACCTATTTTAATATAAAATGAATTTTAAAAATGATAAGGTACATCCTCTCAATTTTATTCATTCTGAAGTAATAAAACTTACATTTATTCTTGGAAAATCCCCACACTTTGAAACATGGGACTATACCTACCTTAAACTTAGTCACTACTAACTCTTTTTTCTTATCAATTACTAACTAGGCATTGGTTAAATTGTATTTCAAATATTTTATTATTTTATTGTTATTAATAGGAACTACACTTTAGCAGTTAACAAGCACTGGTTTAGGCTCCTAAATAGGCTCAATATGACCAAAACCTGAATTATACCCATACATTCAAATTCTAGGTTCAATCGCTATTTTTACTATTTATCACACGAAACACTTATAAATTGATATAAACAAATAAAATATGTGACGTCATATGTTTTCGTCGTCATCTAGTTACCATACCCTCTATGTTACTGTATCCTGGGCAGCCTATAATTAGTACCTAACTCTTTATTCTTGATTAATTTATATTATGCTGTAAATATCTTAGGGGAAATATAGTTCTAAATAAATTTTTATCTGAGCTCCAATGAATGAGAATTTGGCTTAAAGAGAGATTTAATGTCTGGAACAGGTTTGTCAATATTAATGATGAAATAAAGGGAAAAGACTAATATATTTGTCGGCCGAATAGAGATTTGTGATAGTGGTATAGACATTCTATATTTTATTTTAAAAATAATAGCACACTAACAACCAATGCTAATTTCGAATTAAAGCATTTAATAACGTCATTAACTTGATTAAGCTAGAATAAAAATGATGCCTATAATATCTTTTTATTAACAACATTTTGTTTAAGCACTCATATATAGTACCTATCTTATAATGATTTTATCATCAAGAGGATCGATAAGCTTCAGATTTTTCTATTTATTGATAATTCTGATATTTCTGGAATTTGGTATATACTTGTAGGATATGGCAAAAGAAAATATTTTTGTTCATGCTATAATATCGCTACATATATCAATAATATTTCAGGGGTAACTGCAACACTTTCTACATATAAACTTCACTCGAGATACCATTCATTTGAAAAAGAAAGAATTGCTTCACGATATAAAATTGAGATATCTGAAATTGAAAGTTCATTATAAAGTTTTATTTGATTTTGTTTTGTTTTGTTTTCTAAACCCTAGTTATAGCAGTGTGGCTCATTCTACACGTGGAAATGTGTGGCTCGATGTAACAACCGTATAAGTTAGTGTCTTTGTGACTCATTGTAACACACGTGGAAGTTTGTGTCTTTGTGGCTCATTGTTACACGTGGCAGTTTGTATGACTCTTTATAACACACGTGGAGTGTGCAACAGATTATAAAACATGTGGAAGTGTTACACAGACATTACTCCAAATTTTCATCTGCTTTTTTTATCTAATTGATCAATTAAATAAATAAATCCGTGAATAATCATAAGTTCATAACCAACTATATTGACGAATCTATCCATGTTATTCATATTCCAAATAGATCAGTATAAAGTTTAATGTCCTGCTATCATGAAGTAATCAAACTATTATAATAATTATATTCTAAATAGCTAACCATAACACGTGTATGAACTATGCATGTACAAGTAATCTCTCAATATAATAAAGACCGATGTGAATATATTCCTATAGTACCACTTTCCATAACTATTATAGGTAAAAAATAAATCGGTTAATAATAATTATTGCTTAACTATACATATATAATAATATAATATCTAAGCCACATTAGTAATGCAGGCTGGGCTCATTTATGGCTAAAATAATTTCGAGAAAACCAAAATCGAAATGATTAATTAGAATTAGTATAATAAAAACAGTGTAATATGCAACAACATAATAAGAAAACGACTAATTATTGGGGAAATAATTTAAAAAGATCATAATCACCAAATTCATTACATTAATTGGTTTTAAAATTAATGGTTTTATAATTGTTTATAATTATTTTACCTCAAATTTTGATCACACTTAGTGCGACCAAGTCATTCAATGCGACCAAGCCACTTAGTGCGACCAAGTCATTCAATGCGACCAAGCCACTTAGTGCGACCAAGTCATTCAATGCGACCAAGCCACTTAGTGCGACCAAGTCATTCAAGGCGACTAAGCCACTTAATAGTGCGACCAAGTCATTCAAGGCGACTAAGCCACTTAGTGCAACCAAGTCATTCAAGGCAACCAAGCCACTTAGTGCGACAAAGCCACTAAGTGCGACCAAGTGTTAACAATTTTTCAATAATTTATGTTACTGTTCGATCCTTATACCCCAAGATTAGAACAATATTGGAGGATTTTACTTTCTACTTTTGGATTTGATTTCGATTAAATTTGTGTAAACAAGACATGGCTCACCTCTTCAACGATGTGTATGGTTGTTACAGTTAAATATTAATTTCACTCGAAATTGTAAAAGAGGAGGAATAGGTACATATACTCAAATGGATATTGACTTTGGAATTTAAAAAAAACTATCATTTATCTTACCAGATACTGAATGTTTTTGTTAGTGAAGTGTCAAATTAAAAAATGCATCATATGGAAATACATATGCATGCCATCAAATAATAATTCTGTTGCATTCATTAGGAAGTTGGAATATATCCAGTAGTGTAAAATTGTTTGGTGTTTTTAATTACATGAATTTCAAAAATAGTCTGAATTTTCTTAACTTATTTTTTTTTTCATTTTATTTTCTATTCCTCATTTCCAAACCAACACAATTTGATGATCCATAGAATACTTATTTATGCATTGTTAGATAATATTTTTATTACTAATCTAGTGAATTCCATTTTTGAACTCGTAGAGTCTGTTTTGTCTGACCACTATCCTATATTTACGAATTATTGAACAAGTCAAAATTTGACCTTTGATTTCATCCATTACCAATACTAAAAATAGTGGCTTATTATTCTGTGTGAGTTTTCTGCTCCCGTTACGCATTTGTCAATAAAATAAAACCAATTTCTGTCTGTTCTTTCGAAACTAAATACTTCGTCATGCTCTTTTTGTCTCAGATCAATAGACGCACATGCTAACCATTTTGAATATAATTTTAATTTTAAGTATCGTTATTCGAATTATCCTCTAGTTCAATAAAATTGAACTGCATTTTCGAGAGAATGTTGGTACAATTTTGGAGAATATTATAAATTTCATATCAAAAGTATCTATAGCAAAAGAATTAGGTTCAATTTTATTTACAGCAAGCATTAGCAGCAATTTGACTATATCGTAATTAATTCGTTAGCTAAATACATATACCTTAATTTCAATGTTAGATGCTGTATATAATAATTATAATCATATAACGTGCAAGGCTAAAAAATTGAATAATGTTCATTCTGCACTTCAAGCTGTTTAACTAAGTAGACTAAATAAATACTAAATAATATTTGCAATTTAAATTCATTGTCATGTTAACGGATCATTATTACGGTAATCGATGATAGAGTCACTGAAAGGTTTTTCAAAGATATCAATAAATGGATTTGAGTAGCAGTCACATGCGCCTTCAAATATTGCAAGACTACGGTACAAAGCAGATGAAAGAGTGCCCAGCAGATGAAAGAGTGCCCAGCAGATGAAAGAGTGCCAAGCAGATGAAAGAGTGTCCAGCAGATGAAAGAGTGTCCAGCAGATGAAAGAGTGCCCAGCAGATGAAAGAGTGCCCAGCAGATGAAAGAGTGCCCAGCAGATGAAAGAGTGTCCAACAAAAGAAAGAGGTCCCAATTCACATCCAGCTATGGATAACATCGGATGGTTTCTTCTGTTTCTATTTCTTCTCTTGAAATGCCCTAATATTAGTAAGTATGGGCTTATTAGAGTCGAGCAGAGGTTTCTTCTAGTGTGGGCAGTATTAGAGAGAGCGTTAGAGATCTGTCTAGCATTTTGAAAAGTTACCTTTGTCATGTCAGAATGATTATATTTCTACCAGAATTATATCTTCCCTCTAATTTCGTTTACTTAAGTTGCATTTCCCCACGAGCACTGAGAAAAAATACGAGTCAAATTGACTCAAAATTTGAGTTTTCAGTTTGTCCCAAAACCGGCACAAAAATGTGAGTCAATTTGACTCATATCCTAATGCTTTACTAAAAACCTAGAGTCATATTGACTCCTAATTCATAGTTAGATTGACTCAAGTAGAGTCAATCAAGAAGAGAAACTCCAATTTGGAATTTGGCCAGTCTTGACTCAAGCGATGAGTCAGGTTGACTTGCAATTTTTTTTTTTTTTGCAATTCTATATAGAATGATATATACTTCATTCACAACATTAAATAGAATCTTCACCCCATTAGCTCTTCAATTACCCCACCTTTCGAAATTGCATTCTTCAAATACGGTAATTGTAGGTGGAGGCCAATGCTTGGTGAAGGACACAAACCGTCTCAGCTTTGATGTGACTGATGCAACTGTCCCAGATGGCAGGAAGACGGAAAATGATGATACTGAAAATGATGATACTGAAAATGATGATACTGAAAATAATGATACTGAAAATGATGATACTGAAGATAATTCATTATTGGTTAGTTGTTAAATTGGTCCTATAGCACGTTTTTCATAACTGACAACACCATAGCGGTCTCTTATTAAAAAAAATGAAAAAAATCTACAATTTTAATTATTTCAGGGTCCTAGTTTTCTTGTTCAAATTATCAATAAAATAACAATATAAAGTTTATCTAAAATGTTATGTTAGGAATCATATTACTATCATATTTTTTCTACTTTTTGAGATTTAGGGAAGTATGTCGAGTTACGAATTTTGTTCACTAACTATTCAATGAACTATTTAAAATTAATATTAATTAATTGATAAATATAGCATTTTATAATATTTGTATGCAATTAATTTCTCGGTAGGTATATCATGACTTTTTTAGTGTGAATCTTACGCGTCTTCTAACTCAGATCTCCTCAAATAATTCAAATTGGTTAACGAATTACGAGTATCTGATAAGTGAAGAGTTATTTACAGATTCTTTCTGTATGAAAATTTGATATTGTTATTTTTATTTGATGAAAAGTGTCATTTGTCTGTAACTCAAATAAAACATATGAATCATAAGTTATAATTAAAAAAATGAAATAAATAAATTTATGGTTTAATTAATAAATAATTAAATTATATGTATACTTAAAAGTCACACATAGTGATACTATTTAAAACGTTTTTCTCTACTAATTTTGCCTAAAATGTCTTCAATTAACTCTAGAACTACAAAGCATTCATTTTGACTGCATAATACTTTTCAAACATTTCTATCTCTTACTATTATATTGGATAGATTCTTCCGTTTATTTTATTTTTAAAAAAAGGAGGAAAACAATATTAATTTATTAGTTACAAATGTTTGAAATGCAAAATACTGTCAAATGATTTCGTTTTAGTTCTAGTGTTAATAAGTTACATTTTTTCTCATTCAACTCAAAATGGAATCTAAATGGGATACTATTAATTGGTCAATGTATTAAGAACATCGTACTAGATGGAAATACAAAGTACTCGGAAAGTTCTTAATTGTCGTTCAGTTCCAAATCGGTCATTCCTCAACCAATCCCAGTGATATATTTATAATTATATTTTTTTTTCTTATATGACCGAAAATGTGGAACAGACCGATAATTAAGAACTTACCCTAGGTCAAATTAGACTATGACCTATTATAACGTCAACTTCACGAATACTTTTCGCAATGTTGAATTTCCCATGAAAATTGTACCCAATATTTCAGGGAGAAGAAGGAGATAAGGCTTTCCTTCATTGCACCCAAAAGTCTGCAGATATAAACGAAGTAATCACTTGCACATCCGGCCAGTGGTTAGATGAAAATGGAAATGACATTCAAACAGTTGATCCATGTCCAGGTCAGTCAATGAGGTTGTTGTCATCAGGTTCTAGTCCTTGCATGCGATATATTAGTTGTCTGTTTAATGTCATAAATGATAGTTCTTGCTAATATGCATCACTTAAAATGGTTATAGTATGAAAAACTATAATTAGGCATTCATCGAAGTTCAAATTAAAAGTTGATTTTTCGAACATAAAATTGGAAAGAAGTCCAGGTAATTCTATATTATTGAGATTTTAATTGACTGATACTTGAATTGGTCCACTTAGCTAATGGAATTGGCTAAATAGTTTCATTAATATATAAATTTTAAGTCAGGAAATTCGAATTTGTGTAGAAATAATATTTTGATTTTATTATTCGTACACCAAATCGTATTATAAGACAATCACTTACACAGCTTTGGTTAATTTAATTCATCATCCCAGTGAAATTTATTTTACAAATAGGTAAACAATGTCTCTTATCTTCAAATACTATATAATAATTGTCCATAAACAGAAGAAATTGCAGCAACCACTGAAGATATTGCACCACCTGAAACAGATAGCGCTCCGCCTGAGAATGCTGAAGAATCATCTGAAACCGCTAAAGAACCATCTGAAAACGCTAAAGAACCATCTGAAACCGCTAAAGAACCATATGAAATCGCTAAAGAACCATCTGAAACCACTAAAGAACCATCTGCAACCGCCAAAGAACCATCTGAAACTGCTAAAGAACTATCTGAAACCGCTAAAGAACCATCTGAAACAACTTTAATAGAAAATGAAACAACTGCAGCACCAAATGAAACAGCTACTGAATCAAATGAAACAGCTACTACAGCAACTGAACAAGCTACCGTTTCAAATGAATCAGTTACTACAGATACAGCAATGATACAAACCTCTGCTGAAACTATACCAACGACATCTGTATCAACAGCAACAGTACCGACGACATCCAGAACAGAGCCTATAACTGCCTCTCCTATAACTGCCAAATCCATAAATCCAACCAACTTAACTACAACTATCGCAACTGAATCTGAGACTAAAACAACCGCAGATACAAAGATAGCGTCAACGGATGCAATATCCACAACTTCCACCATAACTACAAAAAATTCAACATCTTCAACAGGTAACTAAAATAATACGCTACCAATAATGCTCGTTAGAAACCAACAATCGTTGGTTTCTAACCCTTTACAAAGCGAGTGTTAATGTCTTGTACATACACAAGTAAAACAGTTTGGCAAATCATACGAGTATACATTTCTGAAATTCAAACAAGTTTAATAATAAGTAAACATTTTGTAAGCGTTAATGAATTACAGCGTCATCTATACTGAATTTACAATCAAACTATGTTAACTAATAAAAACCTCTTTTTCATACCATTAACTAATTAATTCATTTCCTATCACATTATATATGAAATATTTCATATGAAAAATGAACGACACCCTCCCTTCAAAATATTTACGAGACACTACCATATTTTATTATATACGTACAGCTTTAATTAATAGAAATCGATTCAAATAATTCACATCGTTCTATTTTTAAACTAATACAAATTATAATAGTTTCGTGGTGCGAAAACTTTATCGATAGTTAGAGGGAATGTTCGATAGATAAATAATTGTAATTCAATCAATGTTTCGTCTCAGATTTGCAAATTATTCCTACTAATGATGAAGAAACTTCTGCAACTGATGGTAAGTAATGCAATATGAAATGAAAAAGGAATATAATATATGAAATAAAAATGGAATAAGCAATAGAAATAGAATATTAATTTCTATTATGTGGGCATTATTTAAAAGATCTCAATAAAAATATGCATATTTTTTTCCTATATATAGAAATGCAATAAGCTTTTTATTAACAATGTTGTAAAATGTTGGCGTGTGGAAGTGAATGTATTCGTATTCTTATAAATGTATGTTTGAGACACTGTTACTTTAAAAGGTTGACGCTGAAATTCAAATAAACCTAAATAATGTCAAAAGTTATTACAAATTCCGAATGAATGTAATCTATCATTAACCCTTCTAATGTTTGTGTATTAAAAATATAATTATATTATTCACTTCATTATTCAGTTCTGTTATTATATGTGTAAGAATTGGTTCATTGACAATATTAATGAATTACTCACATACTTGTTTCAGAATAAGTTGTTTTATACGTTATTATAGTTTATGCATCTCTTACATTTAGAAATTTCACTAGCTAACCTTTTGCAATTTTTCTTTATGTTAAAGAAATTATAATTATACTGAAAAAAGTTGCATGTGCGTCTATTGATCAGAAACAAAAATAGCACGACAAATTGTCAAGTAACGAAAAAACAAACAGGGAAGTATTATTTTCATTTCTTTGGCTTCATTTAGGAATACATATTCCATGGGGAGAACAGCGACCATGGCAGTTTCGTCGGGGAGCAGATAGGTCACGCTCACGCATAATAAGAAATTTTATTGTCAGTATTTTTGACAATTACAAAATTTGTATTTCTGACTAATCTTTTATAATAGTCCACCATTAATAAATATTTAACATTATCGGTTTAGTAATGGAGGAGCAGTGAATATTTTCATAAAATCACCAACGACAACCAGGAGGTGTTCTAAGGGCAGCCCAGAGAACAGCCTATACGTGGTAGTTGTGTGGTCCAACGGTCTTGAAAGTCTTCTTAACTCTTGTAATCACTTGTAGGAACGCGATCGGAGTATCACTTTCGGCTCTGCCCCCCCCCCCTAACTCTTTTACCAAATTACTCTTACTATCCGGCAACATAGAAACCAATCCTTGACCCTTAGGTACATGTCCAGCGTGCAGTTTACCCTAGACCCACGCCGCAGAATCGGCGGATTCCAGTGTGTGGGCTATAGCAGATGGGCACACTACAATATTTGCTGTTCTGGGGTCCACCAACACAGAAACATGTCATCCACCCCGCTCACATCATAATATCAACAGCACCATCCAACACTCTTAATCCCACCCTTGACCTTCCTACTTATTCTCCTCCTATCGCTTTGCATGTCCTTCAGCTTGTTCCTGCACCTGCTGAGATTATCACGAGTGAACAACCGAGGGTTTCTTCAAAGGAACTCTTTACCTCGTGAATCACTGCTTCTATTCTTTTTGGTTTTGTTTTCATTTGATTTTTCTTGTTGATGAAACCAGTCTCACTGAAAATATTACGAGCTCTTGTGAACTTTTCTGGTGGAAAGATTTAGCCGCCCTTCTACTGATCTTGAAGTCATGCATGAATAATCGGCGTACTTTTGAAGGAGAAGGTGTTTTGACAAACTGCAGAACGATCCATTTACTCTACAGTCCAGAAAACATTTTTAAGTTGATGATCAAGGCGAATTTTAATAAAGTGATATATGAATCCACTCTGTATGAATAAAATGGCGTTTTCCCAAGTCGCAATTCAAAAATTACGCTTCTGATGGAACACAATTTAGATCATTTCGGGTCTATTTTAACACCCACTATCCGCGTACTGTGAGTGTCCAACTAAGTTCCTATTCTTAGTCAAACAATGTTATTTCATGCAATTCGATATTTCTTCAGTTACTGCTGTTAGTTTTCTGTGAGATACCTCGAAAGAAAGATTTTCTTTTCAAAATTAAGGGAAACTGATCGCTGAACTTAATTGACTAACTAAATCGGCGCTAATATACAAATCCATTTAATACAAAATGTTAGTAATAATTAATTAGGATATACAGAATACTATGTATATATTATTTACTGTTAGTTAAAAAAAATTATAAAGTTTATTATGAATAATCATCTAGTGATGAGCAGATCAAATTTTCAGCAAGTCCATATTGCCGATACTTTCGTGTCACGTTTAAAATATCATCATGCAATATTCATAATAATAACGCTAGATATCGTTAACTAGTTAATACAGATTGTAAATACACAATACATTTCTCACATTCGATTAGGTAAGTAGGTTTTATGAGAGAATACATTATTCATAAATGAAAGAAAAATCATCCATCAAATTTCGATTAAACTTATGTTAAATAATAAACACCCTTATAGGTATTAAAATATACAGCGATTTTAATCGAAATATTTCATATCATTAGGTTTGTGGCAATATGCCTTTAAAATCAGAGATCATGAAAATATTATTGACGGAGAGAAATAAACAGTATTGAATCGTTCTAAATCAGCGGTATATAGTATTTGATACAGTTTCGTTTATGATATTCCTAAGATCAATGATTTTAAACGCCTATTGTCACAACCCTACTTATCATTAACTAATTAAAGTTTATTTTCCATACTATGTTGAAATATTTCATATGAAAATCAGCTTACATCAAATGTCACCACTGTCAATTGCATCTAACGGCTACATTAAACACTAACGTAAAGTTGATAGCTAGCTATACAGGATTTTTGGAAGAAATCAGAAAGAAAAGGCACTCCATGAGCAAAGTCAGCTACCACCAGTCTGGGACAAAGCTACTCTGTGAATGCAGTCACTTACCAAGGAATGTGACGAAAAAGGACACAAGCACCAGTGACTGCAATCACGGAAGGAAGAGGAAAATGAAGAGGTGATAGTAAATGAAGCCTACGAGCCTACCTAACACAAAATCTAAGAGCTCGTAGTAGAAGAGTGTAACAATAGCACTATCCTCAGAAACTACAAGTAGTGTTAGAAAATTAGACACAAAATTAAAAGAAAGATTTTTCAAGCAGCAAACTAAAATATGTCGGTAGAGGTGAAAAGAATAGCTACACATCTAGCAAAGATTGTTCTGAAAGTTTCAGTCGTTTAGATAATTCTAAAGGTTCAAGATTTTCAATCTTTGTAGGGTTGGTTGATATCAAACAATTTTAATTTGTAAATATATCATAGGTTTATTGTTTAAGATATATTATTGCAGGTAGCTACAGCTTTTAGTTTTATTATTGCAATATTATAATTTATAGCAATATTAAAATTAATATCTAGCTAGCTAAAAATTAAAATTTATAGGTACTCGTATAGTTATATTGATAATAATTGAGTATTAAAGAATAAATAAATATAATAAGTTAACAACAATAAATTCATTTCATTTTTTTCTTATAGCTATTAATAAAGGCACCAGTTAAAGTCAATTATTAAAAAACTTCAATTTCCCACTCAATGTTCCAGTTTATTTATCAATCTCTAAAGACTTGATAAGATTTACTTCAGAGACTTCATGTAATGGACCAACTGAGTAGAAAATTCTCTAGTTTCACATAGAGAGCAGTAATGCCGTGTTATGAAATGAGAACTGTGCTCATCTTCCTTCGTCACAATTTAAGTAACAATCCAAACACTCTCGTCTTGTAGATCTAAATATATATTTTATTGGCAAGATTTATTTTATTGCATCTATCAATTAGCTTTGCTTTCAATAATTAATTGGCTTTTTAATGTTAATTGGCTAATCGACAATTTACATAATCCCATTGACTATCATACAGCTATCCAATAGTAGATTTTCTTAAAAATTGAAACTAAATGAAATTGAACCAATTAAAGATTCACTGCTTTGCAACTAACAAATGCTACAAGTAGACCATGACTCTGAGTTTCCACGATATTCTATCTTCTTTGATGTTCTCCGTCAACTTTCCTCTGTTGCAGGAACGTCAACACTCACTCCCTCGCCTGAAAAAAATGATAACTAATTTTATAAAAGTTCAAAAAGAAAAGATCAGATAAATTATTACGAGTTATTTTTTCTGAGAATAGTTTTTAATAGCAAATCAATTAGTTAAAGAATATAGAATAGCTACAACAAAATAAACATCAAAGTGGATTTTGAAGAGAAAATTTTAAATCGTAAAATAAATTCCGGTAGCTCCAAATACTATTGTAAAACCATAGATAATCAAAAATAAAAGAAATTGAATATAAAACTTTGACATGCTTCAAAATTCACATAACTAACTCCCAAATCACTAAAGTATATTAATAATATATTTCTGAGTCCACCTTGTCCTTCCCTCTGTGAACAGTGTTTAATGACTACTTTTGAGGATAAGTTTACCTTCTTTAGGAACAAATTTGAGGGAGCTGGAGAATATTCAGAACCTTGAAGACTTCCCATCAGGACCTTTCTTGAGGAACTCATGGCCAAGACCAGAACTGCATTTGCCACATGATACCTGGTGAATTTGAAACAAAAATAAGAGTAGTTTGCTACTACTTTAAATAGCTAGATGGTAAATATAGTAACTTTAAAAAAGAGCTAACTAGAAAGTAGTTGGCTACATTGCTGATGATTAAGCTAGATCACTAGTTTTGAGAAACTTGTAAGCTACTAAAACAGTGTAATGCCACTTCAAAAATAATGTAGCTACCTAGCTGTAAAGCAAATTTAATTGAAAGTTAAAGAATCAAATTTGTTCCAAAAAATTTATTATCAGTAGCTAGCTACAAATATACAAAGTTGTGTTTATTACAATTTTGCATATTACAATTGCAAAACATTAACAGCTAGCTGGGACTAGAAAGAAAACTTCAGTTTTAAAAAAGTGATACATCGTATTAGACTAATTACATAATACTTCATAGTTAAATATTTTTCAATGAACTGAAAGATTGTTAGCTACATCCAATGATTTCCTATAATAATGCAAATAGCTAGAGGTAAAAATCAAAATCGATATTTCAGTATTGAGAATTTTGAATTAGGTAGCTAGCTATAACTACTCACCAAATAAAGATCCCATCTTATATTAGCAAGAGAACTCACAATAGTTAAATTAATATACAATGAAATTAAATAACGTGTTAGCTAGTTAATAATAATTGTTAGCTAATTGAAGTCCTTAATAAGTCGCACACATAGCTAAGAGCAATCATGAGAAGTGTGATTCATTCATTGAATGTTCCATACCTTCAAAGCACCAGTTCGACCATCTTCAACATGTTTCATTAGAGAGTTCTCAGAAATTGTTTGTGTGAAAGCTGGCCAGGGTGTGTGATGCTCATATTTAGTGCGGCTAGAGAACAGCGGATGGTTGCATACTGCACACACATACATGCCTGCACAAGGGAATAGGATTATTAATTGCAATACACTCAAGGAATGGTTAGCTAGCTATTCTAATTAAAAACTTCTATCAAGGGATGAAATAGAAAGGAGACAAATAACAAAGTACCTACTTCAACCTTTGCTAGAAGAGGAAAATGAAGGATTTTAAACTAGTTAGTAGCTAGCTAAATGAAATCAAATAGGCAATCTTCCCTCTGCCATCTGAATAACTCTGTGATATTAGATTATCAAAATTAGCTACAACCAGAATTGTATAATGAAGTTAATGAACATGAAAAGAACAACTATCATTTGCAAATAAATATGCAAAATACATTTATATACCTCACATAGAAACATTATTAGTTACAATTTGTTAATGCGGCAAATTGGAATAAACACAAGACTTTTTTATGTAGCTAGCTTTTGGAATTTACCTTCATCGCCATATAACCCTCTTTACGTTTGACAAGAGATTTATCAGAGAAAGGTTTAGTGAATGCAGGCCAAGGAGTTTCATGTTCATATTTACTCTCACTTGGAAAAAGAGGGTTCATGCATTTCTTGCACAGATAAAGACCTGTGCCGAGAATTAAAATGGATACTATTAACTAACAGAAGGTGGAACAGTAGCCTGAATATAATATACCATTTCAATAGATACATATGACTTTTCACTGATATATAAAAGCTAAAGGGCTATTATTTTACTTCAGATTTAATTGTATGGTGATAATGTGCAACTGCGATATGAATGGATTAATGAAAATTTAATTAGTATAATTTTTGTAGGAATCTACCTGTAATAGCTTTTCATCTGATTTGAATATGACAGCTATCTCATAATCCTAATTTTATACTAATTAGTAATTAATTATAACTAACCTGATTCAAAATGGTCTCTATATTCTTCATCTTTGTACCAAGCACAGAAAGCCATCTCTGAAACTTGTCAGTATAGCTACTAGCTATCTCAGTAGCTGCTTCACAAAATATTAAGATAAATTAATACAAAATCTGAAAATGAAGCAAGTTAGAATCTAATAATTTAGCACTCACTTCTCTGTAGCAGTGGAGATATAAATAAAATGTAAAACAAGAGAAATAATAAAAACTGTCATTTTCTTTTCAAGCTTTTGATTTATTCAAAAATCATCCTCAGGAAACCTAATTTTAACCTAAAAGATACATAATTTTTTTTAATCTAGGCAGATTTGAATTGAGGCAGATTCACAATTTTTTAATTGTGTATCTTTAAGGTTAAAATTAGGTTTCCTGAGGATGATTTTTGAATAAATCGAAAGCTTGAAAAGAAAATGGCAGTTTTTATTATTTCTCTTGTTTTACATTTTATTTTGAAATTGCGGTTCTCAAGGACAAAAGATATAAATAATCAGTAGTGAGTGAAATAATTACAATTAGCAATTGCTAGATTACAGATGATGAAAAAAATGAATGATTTCTGTCAAAACTGCATATTTTGCAGAAAGTGAGTCAGACTCCAAATAGCCCATCTACTGAGTAGCTAGGTACTTATTGAACATTTTTCATGACTATTTAGTTTCTATGGGACAAATATGAGCAATGAGGCTTGAGCTACTGTGAAGCCAGACTAGCCAAGCCAGTGCCCAGTCTGCTGCCTGCATGCGACTCTGTGATTATCTGAATATGGGATATTCTAAACATTTTCTGTGTGAATGATCCTCAACCCTTTAGTGGGAACTTACCGATATAAACTCATCAGATTGGTCTAAATTTTTAGTATGCCATAGCTTAACAATTTTTTAAGATATTTTCATTCCAGTGAATTTCTCTTATATTATTTGTGAAAAATAAAGTTCTTTATTTTGAATACTAATATTTCTATTGAATTTTTTATTGATCATTTGATAGACAACAATGTCTGTTATTGTAGATAAACATGCAAGAAAAATAATGAACTAATGAACATGTTGAGGGATTAATTTCCTTGCCAAGTAATAAAGCATGTCCAAATTGGCCATTTTATCGGAGAGTTTGTGACAGTTATTTTAAGCCTTTCAATTGCAAATGATGAGAAATATCTAATATTCTCCTATGCTAAAATGCTAATTTGGAGAGAATTTTTAATAATTCGATCATTTTGGAGTCAGAGAGAAATTTGCATTTGGTGATTTTTGGAGAGTTTATGAGCCATACTGTTTTACTTGGTTTCCTACTAAGTATATAGTTTTATAATTTTATTTCCATTTATTTTTACATAGACCAAATGAGAAAATCAAGAATTATTATAATTTATAGGATAAAAATTTATCAGTTTCTGTAAGCCTGTCTGAGGCTGTGAACAAAAACCACTCTGCGAGTCTGCATAATGCGTCTTTTAACACGCAGAAATTTATAATTTGACAGAGAGAGAGAGTTACTCACGGACTCTCCGAAGCAAATTGAGATTCAAAATCTTTCGCAGCTAAATTGATGGTTACAAAGGAATTAATTCAAAATATCTTACAGCTAAATAAATGGTTACATAGGATTTAATTTAAGATCTCCTGCAAGTGCAGAGATACAAAATTTCTGAGATTGGGCTCCGCTCAGATAATCAGATTTGACTGATATGTCTCAGAGCGATAGGACTATTTACCAAATGGCATCGAATGGTAGGACTATTTACCGAATGGCAACAAATGGCATCAAGTGGTACTGAATGAGGAATATCGTTAATTAATTGTAAAGTTGAGCTAATCCTAACATAATATTACATAATTAGATATGCTGGTTCCATTTAAATATGCTGGTTCCATTAATACACGTATTAGCAATTGTTTGAATTTACCCGCACCCTTCCTCCACCTCTACACTATAATCCTACTCAAGACTTATAGACTACCCAAGGGCCAAGGCTTGTAGACTATACAAACCTTGATCCTACCCGTCTCTATTTGGCTAAAAATAACTTCCATTCGGTAAATAGTTCTAGGACTATTTACCAAATGGATGAATGGGAAGGGATAATAACACCAAATATACTGATATTCAGTTACTGTATTTTCTTGTATTGTTCAGTGTAGATAAATAAAATAGATCTAAACCTATAGATACATTTGGTACTACATGCCTAATGATGCCTTCATTCAGTTAAAAATAAACATCCATTCGGTAATTAGTCCTGGGACTATTTACCCAGTCTGAAAATAAGGTCTCCACAGACCCAAGATTTTCTACAGAAATTGGGACATGGGCGCAGCAAATAACATGGGAACATAGGAATTAAATGGGACTTGGATGCAGGACTAATCCACAAATCCTCCATATTTCAAAGTGTTGCAGGAAAGTCGCCAGTTTAGTGAGAAAATGGTTCCAGGTCACAATATTAAAGATACTTTAAAAAAGAAATTTGACTTCCTAGTGAAGATTTTACACTTGAAAATATCCTCATGCTTCATGTCTGATGCATGTGCATCTCTTGAGAATATTTTATGAATGATTTACTTGTTATATACATGTTTTTAGACTTATTTCACCCTTCAAAAGTCACCAATATACTGGCGACTTCGTCCATACTTTGAAACATGGCATATCCTGCTGGTAGAGTCAGACCGGGTGGCCTTACGCACCTCAACATTCCGGGTGAAATTGCGCATCGGTAATTGACGGTGAATGCGTGAAAATATTTCAAATCTGACAAGACAAATGGAAAGAGTAGCTCTAAAACTCCCTAGTTTGATTGCAGTTTACGTTGGATACGCATAATTTACTGCAGAATAACCTCATGTAAGATGATTTTAATAATAATTATAAATTATTGAGATATAACCAATATACTAGATGCGCAAGAACACCAAGGGAATATTTTAATTCACGGGTGGACTTGCGCACATTTATTAGTAAAGTTAAAGAGCTCTTATTCATTAATAAACCTGTGATATTCATCCCCAATACTCCTATAGTGCGCCAGTGGTAAAGTAAAGTAACCAAAGTTTCTGTGTGACCAAGGTTCGGAATAGTAAAGTAAGTAAACAAGCAAATCTGCTACCATGAATCTGCCCTGATCTGAAACTCACGGCAATTGCACAGCACACTCACGGCAATTGCACAGCACACTCACGGCAATTGCACAGCACACTCACGGCAATTGCACAGCACACTCACGGCAATTGCACAGCACACTCACGGCAATTGCACAGCACACTCACGGCAATTGCACAGCACACTCACGGCAATTGCACAGCACACTCACGGCAATTGCACAGCAGACTCACGGCAATTGCACAGCAGACTCACGGCAATTGCACAGCAGACTCACGGCAATTGCACAGCAGACTCTGGGCAATTGCACAGCAGACTCACGGCAATTGCACAGCAGACTCACGGTGCGCAACTACACCAGGTAAGTGCGAAAAATTCACCTGGTTTTCCCCCCACGATATTTGCGCACATCAGAAGGATTTAGAATCAATAGAAAACAGGACTTCCACTCCAGGTTGTGACATCATTGATAGCGACAAAGAATGGTTGAATCTACATCACAATAGTGGAATAGGGCAAACCAGAGGGAATGTAGACGGCATATATAACGACATTTATTTTTTAAGGGGACATTCGAATTATGTACCGTTTAAACTTAAACAAAGCAATAGTTATTTAGGGGCCGAAAATTACTTAGGAACCTAGCTTTGGAACTATTTCAATGAAAATCTAATTGAGGTAAAGCAATTTCAAAATAATTTTTATCATGAAATATAATGTGTTATAGACTTATAGTTAGCATTATAATAAGGCTAAGATATCTGCAACTAAATAGACATGAAATGCGCATGACAAATACAGCTTGCTTTTATTTAAAATAGTCACCCCTTTTTTTCAGAACTATTTTAATCAAAGAAAACATATAGAGGATAAAACAAAATGAATTGATATTACTGAATACCAATCTGAGTCTTCTGAAAAATGAATAAATTAAGCATTGATTGTCAATTTTAAAGTATCTGAATATAATCTATGTATACTTGGCAGACGAATCAAATATATGATTCTTAAAGCGGGTAATTATTTCCTCTTGCATGTAGAAGGTAGCAGTTGTAGGAGCTTCAGCTTACGTAAATAAATAATCACATTTATATAAAATAACTTAGTTTTCAATTCTGGTGTATGGCAAACAACAATGTATAACATGTTCAAACTTTCGAATGAAATGACAACACTAAAATATAACATATTTTTAACCATTGACGAAGTGTTTGATTGTGTGTATGGGTAGGTAATAATAATATAAACATAATACTTACTATTACTTGGTAGCTACAGTAGGAATTATATTAATAAAAAAAATACGCATTGATTGTATAGATATTACTCATATTAGGTATGGCTAAATCTATTACTAGTAATTAGAAAAATCTGAGAAATAGCTGCCAACATTTTTAATTAATTTGTCTAGTCCCCAACATTTTTTCAGTTTCTCCTCCAAAAATTAATGATAAAATAGGAATTAATAGCTAAATATCCTCCGACATTGCAGGAATTTTATTATTCGAGAAATTGAATATCTCCCGAGATATCATTAGAATTTACCACCAAAAACAATCTGGCGAACATAGATATTGCTATGACAATTACTAGCATTTTACCAAGTAATAAAGCATGTCCAAACTCGCCATTTTAATGGCGAGTTTGTGACAGTTATTTTGAGCCCTTCAATTGCAAATGGCGAGTTTTATCTATTTTTCTCCTATGCTACAATGTTATTTTGGAGAGAATTTTTGAAAATTTGATCATTTTGGAGAGAATTTGTTGAATTTTGGAGAGAGCTGGAGAGACAAATGGCAAGTTTATGAGACATGCTATTTTACTTGGGCATTTTAGACTAATGGGACATTTATACTTTTAATTGCATAAATAAGTAATAACATAAACGTGTTTATGCATAATGCGTTAACTCATAAAGAGATTGGAAAGATAAAAATTCCAGCTTTCTAATGATAGTTACATCGCGTTGGTAGCGTTTAAATGTGACTTGTTATCCAGTCTGCAAAGCATGCACAATCAGTCTCCCACTGTGGAAAAAGTGGTCTTTTCTGATGGATTAATCACTCTGTTGGAGTTCAGCAAAGTGAGCAAACCTTAAGGCTTAAAATACAGTAACAAATTAATAGGAATTGTATAATCCACAGCATTTAGCCTCTAAAATTCATCTGTTAGCCTAAGGCACTTTCCAGAGTGGTCAGTCTCCAAGACTCCAGATATTTAATTTTTGGGGCAATTTCTCTCCAGAGATTTTCAAATTTCTCTCTAAAATGGCCAAAAATTTAAAATTTCAAAATTCTCTCCACTAATTACATGTAAACATAGGAATAAATTAGAAAATTGTCACCGGATAATTCAGGAGACTAATTTCAAGGCCTCAATAGTCGCCAGATAAACTTCACAACTTCATGCATCTTCTGCAGACTGGCTTGTTATTGGTATTTGTTTGTAATTTATCTTTAAGTGACAGATTACTGGCACAAACACCCTAAGTAGGAGGAAATTAAGGATTGTTTGCACAGAAAATGTTAAAAATGTCCCATATTCTGCAGACTGGGTAACAAGTAGGAAGACTAAGGAACCTATGCAGACAACTTGAAAGTTGAAACAACACTACAAGTTAGCCTAATCAATTAGGATTTCATTAGGGATTACCTAATTATATTCTATTTGTATTCATCTGATCTAAACAATTTGATAGGTACATACCTACCTAGCATAGCAATGATAGCATGACTGCATGAATTCCAGACTGTATTTCATAGTAAATTCCACCAACTTGTCAGTGGAACTTTTCTCCATTGAAAATAATATTCTTGCAAAGTCGGTAAATTTTTAACTACCTAGCTATTTATAATTTTATTATATTCCTACGTTACCATTAATTTTCGGTGGAAAAACAGGTAAAATGTTGGTGGATCAGCCAAATTAGTGGAATTTTATGGTGGATTTTTTCAGCAAATTCAAAAAGTCAGTGGAATTTTGTGCATCAAATACAGACTGGTGCATGATAGCTAGGAGTCTAGGTAGGTAGTAGATATTATACACAAGACTTAAGTGAGACATTTTTTTTATAAACGGAATACCTAGGTAGCTAGGCTATTATTAAATCATTAACTGAAAATATGATGACCAAGCTGGCTAGTATTTGCGAAGGTTATACTTATCTAATCCTTATCTCTCTAAGTTTGTTTTTTGTAGGATGTTTTCACGTGTTACTCTTATATAACAGTAAACATTCTTCTGCGTCTAAATTTGTTTTGATGTACTTTAGTTAAGTTGGGTATGAAAAAGTTGTCTTCTATTTCTCTCGTAGAAAACTATGCTGTAACTTTTAAGGGATTCTAACTGTACCTTGAAATAAATTGAAACCTCAATAATGTACAATATTGTATTTATATACATTATTGTAATTGATATAAAATTAAAATAAACAGTTGGCACCTTCTTAAGTATTGTATAATAATTCGGTACCTAACCATAGAGTTATGATATACTAGCTAACTAGAACAATTTTATCCTTATTAAATAAATTTGTTATTTCTTTTATTAGGTAACACCGCAACTAAAATCAATATTGTTTAATTTAAATAATCTAATTTAACACACAATGTTTCATCATTAAATTTTATGTTCTATCATTGAATTTGATGTTCATTAGGTATTGAATTTTATGTTTATTATTGAATTCAATATTTTATCGTTGAATTTTATGTTTTATTATCAATATCAAAACTTTAAAATTCTATCTCAGTATTGGAAAACATAATAATCTAATATCTTTGGTATTAGAGTTTTGGAAAATATTTAGGTAAATCTCAACGATTCGGGTAAATATCTAGGATAACGTTGAAATACATACAGGCAGGCCCTGCTCTTAATTATTACTCCTAGCTTTCGTAAAAGTGTTAATAATTTCGAGGATGGCCTCGATCGATATGTTATTACCATCTGTAGGCATAGAAAACGGAGACAATTTTTGAGGTGCTCATTTCTTAGTAACTACAATAAACATCAACATTTTTTATTAGATGAGATTATTAGCAGCAATTGGGTCAGAAATTCAACATGACGAACCATATTTTAGGGTAAATTCCAAGTTATCGCACAGTTCCTTATTTTCAAACACATACTTAATAATCAATATTTAACTTTCATTTCAATTGGTATCCATAATAATAATTAAAATAGAAAATTGAATAATTTTTATTATAACTTATACTGTATTTTCATTTTTTAATTAAAGAAACAACCAATAACTTGGAACTTATATACTAGTACGTACTCTAGATAGTACCTATCAAAAATATTTCACAGAGCATAAAATTACTGTTTGTTAAATATAACACAATTTTATAATTGAGAGTGGCTACATATATTAATAATTATTAATAACCTTATGTTGAGTGAGAGTTGCTCTATAGTTAGGTACATTACTAAATTTACTATACTTTGAACTTTTATCACAGTGAATAAACCAATTCTGACACAAATACTGGAACACTGTCTAACTATAGGCTCAATCACGAACTTTAAATACGATTTTCTTTCATTAGTATTCATAGAAAAGGAAATGCTTATTAAGGAGTAACAATAAATATAGTTCTTGTGACATACCCCAGTCTGATTACAATTTGGTAATAAAAGCGGAAACGGCCTTTACTCAGACACTCACAGCACTCGGAAAGTGGGTCATGAAACAATCAGACATTAGAATATTCAAATTAAATTATATCAAAACCCACTGATCAGACTAATAAGAAATGATGTGCACGGGAAATTCTTTTCGGAATGACACATACAAATTATAAATGATCAAAATATATGAAAAAGAATACTCAGATTAATACATTAAGTATATGATGCGCAAGATACAAACTTGCAAATTCATGATATGTTTGAAATCTCTTAAGCCGAGAGTCTGTAGTTCGGCTTTCATTCCTACAGAATTAGAATTCGAATCTGTGAGCTTAGCTGACATAATCCTAACGCTTGCAATATGTAAGTCTATTCGGATCTTCGAACCTTTAACTTAATTCATTATTCTTAACTTCACACTACTCTGTAAATAAAATGTAGTGATCAATTACACAATAAGAATTATATGGAGGTAGACTGTACAAACTTATGTCCAAACGTTTCCGTTTATTTCATACACTTCTCATCTGAATTTACAGATAAAGAAAATTATTAATCGATATGTGATGATGTTTAGTTAACGAAAGCTCTTGGGCATTAGATTATACAGAGTAAATCCATTATCCCTTATTCTAATTGTGAAATATTTATGCTATAACTACTAGCTATACTATAGACTATAGTATATATTATTCTTTTATTGGATCAATGAAAAAATTTAGAGAGAAATGAAAATCAAGCCCGGTAATTTAAATGCATCTTCCTAATTCAAACAAAAATCACAAGAGTAAATATATTCCATATGTTTTCTAGCATTACCAAATTAGAATCTGATGACTGATAAGAGAATTGAATTTATTTAATAATTTGCATATATAATCTCCCTGAATTTGGCAATCTAATCATAGTAATAACAAATACAACCACCGAAATTACTTCCTTGCATGACAATAATGTATTATCATTCTTGGGGAATATATATGAACAATAAATTACAGCAAAGTGTATTTATAGAGGTCTAGGAATTGCTCCTTTAGCTACAATGTACTAATACGATGATGCAGGTACTATCCACAAAAAAGAACTGATCCTATTAAATAATTCTATTTGTTTTCCACATGAAGATTTCATGTCATTGTAATGTGTTGTATCAACGAGTCTAAATTTTTATAATAAAAACCCCTAAAGCGAGATGGAGCATTCGATACTTTCAATAGGAAACATTTCTACATTATTATTAGTTCGAAAAGTCTTTCTATTCAAATTAAAATAATCCAATCAAAGCCATACTTTGATGCTATTCCAAGTTATTCCAAAGTTCCCGAATTCTCGTCATTGCCATTCCTAATTATTATTCCGGTCTCGGGAAGCGGCATCTAAGTTTTTAAATGATCTAATAATATTATTCTGTGCAGCGAAGCGTCTTTTGCAGCGCTCTTTTTAATGTCGCTGATGGAAGCTTCTGAATTAACTTCATCAAACTCTCAAATTTGAACCCCCGTCACTTCTTAAGAAACTAAATTTGCTCTCAGAAAACTAATGTGAAACTAGCTACACATCGCACCTCCAATTACATCATTCTTTGTTTTATGATAAGAATATGAATTAATTTTGAACGCAGTTTCAAATTCATTAATTTTGTTTAATACAAATTCTTTGAACCATTTGCTGCTTATAAGCCGCAGTGAATTTGTAATATTGTTACATTTACTTCAGTAAACTAATTACCTAACTAATTTCTAATTTAGGTATATACTCATAAGAATAATTAATTAACATCCTGAATAACAACGAGAACGGAGATCAATTTTTGTAACATATGATGGTTATAAATTTTAATACTGTACAAACCAACATTCAATTTAACGTTTTAGATATTCTGAATTTAATAATATTCAATGCAGGTGAAAACTGGTACAGGAGGCACTTAATCTTCATTTCCTTCAGGAAGCTCCAAATGGCCGATGCTGCACACTAATGGATGCGATGCAGCTCTCAACAATTCTTGGCCAGGATATAGACACATTTTATAGCTACACGCAAATACGAGATATAATACAACAAATATTTAGATACCAGACCTAATTGTACTATTTGGTATAGATAGGTAGATCTAGCTTGACAGATGAGCAAGTATTGTAATTAGTTGAACCTCAATTGAACCTTATTCTTATTGATAACTTCAATATTGGTATTTTTCAATTCCAAGATATTTTATATCTTTATATCCATTCAAAATTACTATTCCTAAAGATCAATCAATGTAGTGAATATATTTTAAACTTATAATAAATATTATGTGGATGAGATCACTAATTTATGTCATAATTAGCAAAGTTAGTGATGAAAAAATATGACAAGTAAAAACTTACGGGAATAATTTGATGTCTTTATCCGAAGATCTAGGGGATACCTCAAAATAAAATCTACTGTGTCTCTATTTATCTCTTTAGAATTATTTTTTTGCAAACCAATTTTCAATAATTTCACACATGTCAGTTATCCGTTCGGAAAATCTCCGGTCCGTCTCCTTTCAGTGCTAGTGAAAAATACATCGCTACTTTAATTTCAACAGACATATTCACGGTTCTAGGACAACTCACCGCCGGACAACTCGCCGCCGGACAATTCACCGTCGGACAACTCGCCGCGGAAATTCGCCGTGAGGAGAACTCGCCGCTAGGACAACTCGCCGCGTGACTTATGGTTTACCGGCGTTTACATCATATATTTATATTTAAAATATTGTAAATTTTAACAAGGATTTTTTTTATATACGCTGAAGACTGACGTAAACCAGTAGTTGACAAATTTCAATTTATTAGTTTCATTTGTTGACTGTTGTCATAATTTTTCTATGAAAATATTTCAGGCCGCAAAAATATTAGAGCTATTAATTGAAATTTAGTATAGGGTTCAACGTCTGCTTCGAAACGAAGGGCCTTGTAGTTGACGTCGAAATTAAATTGAATACTAGGGACAGGAAGAAGAAGTCAGAAAGTTAAGTGGCTCCTTGAACAAAAGCACCAACCACCAGTCTGTTACAATGCTCATGGATGCAGCAAAGCTACCTAATGGATGCAATCATTTACCAAGGAATAAAAAAAAAGGGATTTAAGCACCGATGACTTCACTCACGAATAAAAGAGGAAAATGAAGAGGTGATAGTAAATGTAACTTATTAGCTTACCTAACACAAAAATCTAAGATCCCGTAGTTGAATAACCGTTTATTTGCACTGATGTACTAGTTTTAAATTAAAGTGATTATTTTACAGGTCATTAAACGTAAAAGTCACCTTAACTTGTTTTCATTCCAATATCAAATACTTTTTAGCATAATAGTTGCAAACAGAACGAAGAAAAAATCTTATTATTAATTTTATTATAGTAGTTTAGATTACATGATTATTAAAAAAAATCATTTATCTTCTGAAATAGAAAAGAAAACATTATCAAATAGGGCTAAGAAAATTTGATAATTAATTAACAACACACAGTTTATATTTCTAATATTTGTTATATAGAAATGTTGCATATTGCTGTAAAACATAAATCACACGGCGAGTTGTCCTAGTTGTCCTCACGGCGAATTGTCCGGCGGCGAGTTGTCCGGTCACTCATATTCACATAGTAGCGGCACATGCCATGTTTCCTTCCGGTCCGGCTTCTCTCAGTGATAAAAAATCACTGAGAGGAACCGGAAATGGACGGAAACATGGCATGTTTGAAGTAGCATTTATACTATGAAGTGACTATAAACATCTTAGAAACGAGACTATAAGGAATTTGTTATATACATGTAACATAGGCTCATATATCTAAACCTTATACAGTAGAGCTCTTCTATAGTGAATGTAAAGTTCTCAGTAAGAGTACTACCCCGTATAGTGAACCAATTTTTTATTGTCTGCCATGATCGAATGGTCAACAGTTTTACAAAATTGTATAATGACCATTCCATGGCAGACAAAGTAAATTTGTTCACTATACGGGGTGGTTCCTTACTCAGCATTTTACATTCAGTATAGGCGAGTCAACTGGAGAGGAGTTCCACTGTATTAGAAATCTCCAACACATTTTACATACTATATACTATATAGCATAAGTACTATGGCTTCATAACTTGAAAATAAAAATAGTGAAATAACAAACAGGATCGAAACTGTGAAATGTTTTCACTGTTTGTAATTGAATATAAAAGGAGTTTTGTTAGGTAGCATCACACTAACCGTCTAATTGGAAGGGTGCAGTCGCTAGGTTTCATTGCAGGGGAGATGCATTTATTGTCTGACCATGAAATAGATATTCTCTATGATAACTATTTTATTCACACAAAGAAAGTGATGAATGTAAAACTAAATATATAGTTGTAACAATACTGGATGTTGCATATAACTTAACATATTATCAAATATTGAAATATGATTAAATATGGTATACTATACATTTGGTTTTGTGATTTCTTATAAGATAATCTCGATTTAAAATCATGGAATTTTGTTTATCATTGCCATATTTTGACATTAAATATTAATTCGAAATCTGCAGGTACATACAATTAAACAGATCAGAGTTTCAATTTGCATAGTTAGTACCTACCTAAACTTCATCATTTCCATAAATGATCATGTAGGTATTTGTTCTAAATCAGATAGGCTCATGACCTTTGTAAACCCCCACTAACCGAGTTCTGTGAGTGTCATGGTTAGCGAAGATATCCCAATATATGTTTCAATTTCTTAGTATAACAACGCACTCTAATTAATATGAATTAACTTGTGGTGACTATATTAATAATTCAAGCCCAATAGATCGACAACACTCACCATCGTGTTTCTGTTTAACACTTCATTAGAGACTTATGCACCTACACATTGACATATAGATATTCAATATTGATAATCTATACTGAATAAATTAGTCACTGTTATGAATCGTCGTGGCTTGATAATTATTGAATATTTAGTAGCCATGAGGGCACATAAGTAAAAATAAATACCAAATGATCGATACCTAAATTTCTGGATGATGATTCAGATCTGAAAAGTGAGAGAGACAGAGATTTTTGTGACTGTGTTAAATTCAGTGAAATGAGTAGAAAAATCACATTTGTTGACGGAAACTAATTTTTGCATTTTATATATACAGTAGAACTTTTCTATAATGAAATACTGTATATAGGTGAAGCCTGTATACTGTATGTATAGTGAACAAATTTTCTTCAGTCTGCCATAAATGACCATCTCTTTTAGAAAACGAATGGCCATTTTATGGTAAACTAAAGAATATTTTATTACACATGCTACTTCCTTACACAGGACTCTAAATTCACTATACAGGATTTCATTATTGAAGATTCCTACTGCATATGTACTTATATTTGTTATTTGTGTGTTTATTTTTACTCAATATAATCATATTATAATATAAGCTGTTTCAATCTGACTGCTCGTCACACTAACATAATAATACGCCTCGCTGAATAAAGTTTTATTTTATTCAGTTGGAAATATTGCAGTAAAAAGTAGAGCCAGGTATAATAATTACTACGTAAATTATAATTTAATAAGTTTATATTATATTTATGTGTATATTTAAAAATATCGTCCTTTTTGACAGTACGGCAAAAGTAATTTTTAGACTTCAAATGAACAATAAAAAATACAAAGATATAAGAAAACTCTTATATAAATGATAATTATATATTATATACATTTTCCTGTTTAGGTCGAAATCCAGACATTCGGACTTCTTGGTATGAAAATATGAAAGAAGTCTTCGGTATACCGCAGACTTTTTTCATATTTTCATACCAACATGTTCGACGTCTTGATCTCGACCCACCATAAGTTAAAGATATTCTGCAAACTATAGATTATATAAATAATATAGTTGATATAGAGTTGCTCTTGAGCTTAGAGTGCAACTATTTATTCAATATCAATAGTAGATTGCATAACTCTTCTTTAAGAATTATTATTCAACTTTCTGTTTATTTTTATCCAATAAATAATTTGCTGTAAATTAAAGAACCAGAACCTAATAGGGTAAGTTACAAATTATCGAAAAGTTTCACATCTTCGGTAATTTTAATTTATTTTAATTGGTATCCATGATATTTGCAAATATATTGGATGTCAATTAAATATTTATCATTAATCGTTATTTTCTTATATGACCGAAGATGTCAATCTATCCGATAATTTATAACTTACCCGACTGTACATTTATATACTGAAATGTTTTCTATTTCAATCAAAGCATTAATAATAAATAATTCCAGTCGATTTCTTGTTATTCCTAATATTCCAAGTAAATAAATGTTTTGAACCTTGGAATTAAATTCCTAGAGGCATGAGTCACTGAAGCCTGGAATTGATTCCCGAAAACAAGTTATTATTTTATCTGATATTGGCTACAGTTTTATTTCGAATATCCCACAGAGAAAGTTATGGTGGGGCCTCAGAAGAGTATGGGGGTGCTTATTAATCTGCTATGGCCCCACCATAATATTCTATACGGCGGTCAGGGATATTCCAAATACATATATGTACAATGCATGAACATATATAATGGAAAATAAATTAAAATTGAAAAGTTATAGGACGGTTGAATATTATCAATTATATCAGAAAAAAGTATTCAATAATGATTAGTAAACTATTATTTTATAAACGTTGCACCGTCCGATAACTTGCAGCTCGATAATAAATGTGCACTATATATATTATTTGATGTCGAACTAATGTATTTTTGATAAATTGTTACAAGTTTTCAATAATTTAGTTAGGTTTCTTTGCTATTTTGATTAATGATATTAGGAATAAATTATCGGAGAAATGAGTATTTGGAACAGCCATTGGATATTGAAGATTTATTATTAATGGATTATTAATATATTTCTATAATATGTGATGGTATTTCTTTAGAAATAGAATGTGGCATACCAATGAATCTTGTAAATTCTTATATAAGCAATTACTTATAAAAGAATATGAAAGAAAATGTTTCAAAACAGTTATGATCAATAAAAACAATGTGATAACAAATACATAGAAACATAGCTTATAAAACAACAACCATCTTCTAGAAAATTCAAAATTTTATTTCTATAACGATAGGAAATTAGTTACATAAACTTGTTTATTCAATTAATTACTAGTTTCCAGACAGCATTTCCAAAGAATATTATATTTTATCTATGTTTTATCCTATATCTCTGTATTATCCTGTATCTATGTATTTTCTTTTTTATCTATGTATTACATCAATTACTCCACAGTCATATATTTGTTTGATTTAAATTAGATATATATACTAGTGCATAGTAACATGTTGCTGCAATTGCAATAGAGAAAAGGGTGCCATGTAATTGGCTCGGGAGTTACAGTTATTTTCTTCAGTGAAGCATTGATAATAATATATTCCTTTGAATCAATAGGATTAACGTGTAAAGAACAAATGAAGGATATGATCCAATACGCCATCTTGTTACTGATGTACAATTTATTATATTATAGTTAGAGGGTGAATAAAGTGAGTACAGTGTACCTATAGAGTGAGTACAGTGTACCTATAAAGTGAGTACAGTGTACCTATGAAGTGAGTACAGTGTACCTATAAAGTGAGTACAGTGTACCTATGAAGTGAGTACAGTGTACCTATGAAGTGAGTACAGTGTACCTATAAAGTGAGTACAGTGTACCTATGAAGTGAGTACAGTGTACCTATGAAGTGAGTACAGTGTACCTATAGAGTGAGTACAGTGTACCTATAAAGTGAGTACAGTGTACCTATGAAGTGAGTACAGTGTACCTATAAAGTGAGTACAGTGTACCTATGAAGTGAGTACAGTGTACCTATGAAGTGAGTACAGTGTACCTATAGAGTGAGTACAGTGTACCTATAAAGTGAGTACAGTGTACCTATAAAGTGAGTACAGTGTACCTATAAAGTGAGTACAGTGTACTTATAAAGTGAGTACAGTATACCTATAAAGTGAGTACAGTGTACTTATAAAGTGAGTACAGAATTCCTTTACTAAAATATATTCAATTTAATAAGCAAATTATTAGAGTAAAATATATTTCAGTCTTAACTAGATTACGGGCACTAGGTAGAGCGCATGCCTTCGCCGCCGCTTATCCAGTTGCTACTATAATCTAATAAACTGGTGACCGGATAGTAATTAATCGTTCCACCAAGTTTCATGCAATATGGTTCAATACTTTTTGAGTTATTGAGTTATAAATGACCTTGACCTTTGACCGGATCGCTCCCAAAATTCTACCAAATGGTTGCTGGACATTGACCAATCGTCCCAACAAATTTCAGACAATTTGGCTTTACACTTTTTGAATTATTGAGTTATAAATGGCCTTGACCTTGATATTTGACCTTTGACCTGATCGCTCCTAAAATCTAACAAAATAGATCCTGTTTATTGACCAATCGTCTCATCAAGCTTCATGCAATATGGTGCAATATATTTTTAGTTATAAATGACCATGACCTTGACCTTTGATCGGGTCGCTCCCAAAATTCTACCAGCAGGTCACTGGACATTGACCAATCATTTCACAAAATTTCAGGCAGTTTTGTTTAATACTTTTTCAGTTAAGCGAATAAAAAGATGATAAATAAATAAATGTCGTTAATAATATAACCTTCCCGCATTCTGCAAAGGTAATAAGAGTCTTAAGTGATTATTATTTATTCTTTTATTTACTTAACTAGAATATTCTTTCACATAATTTGTAGTACGGGAATCTCATCAATAGTACAAAAACATTCTCTAATTATTTTGAATTTTCAGTCCTAGTAAAGTTGAAGCTAAAAATTGAAGTGATCAGAAAAGCTGAATTAATATTGCAATTGTAATAAATCAAGAAAATACTTAATATAGGGAAAATGTGCAAAAACTATATATGAGAATCAAACTAATATAATTTCATTGAATCAAATCATTCTATACCTCTTTATTCGTATTAAGGATAATTATTTATTCGGATAATTAAGAGAAAGACTATATATTTTGTTCTGAATTTACCTGTGTAGGAATAATAACCTTTTGTGTAGGGGTGTTAATTCAAATTATTGTTCAATATTTTACAACCACTAAGTAAATACTATTTTGAAATATAGTTAATAATGGAAAAGTAATAAGTTGTGCAAATCGAGTGTTATGGTAGTGTTCATTTATGTCAAAATGATATAATTTAAATGTGATGGGTCATAATTAATCAGTTTATTAATAGTATTAGAGAAATATAAAACAATTTTAAACAAAAATCAAGTTACTCAATTTTAGGATAAAGTTGTTGAAAAAGAGGACGAGTAGGAGCAATAAAATTACTTTCGTCCCAAAACATATAGCACTTAATTTTCTGACCCCAGATCGGCGATCACCCATACCATATTTCAATAGCATAACCAATTGGATGAACGCATTATACATATGCTGTTATGTCAATAGATAGTTCAATATTAATTTACATTGAGCAGGGAACAGTAACATAAAGGGTATGGTAATCAGCTCATCCAATCTTGTTTGACGTGACCACCGGGTGACTGGAAATGGCGATTCTGACCACACTTTGAAACATGGGACTACCTACATAAACTTGGTCACTTCTAAATTATTTTTTCTTATCAATTACTAACTAGGCATTTGTTAAATTGTATTTCCATTATTTTATTCCTTAATTGTTATTCATGAGAATTACAGTTTAGCAGTTAACTAGCTCTAGCTTGGTCTCCTAGGTAGTATATTTTTAAGACCATATTTTTTATATATAAGTTAAATAAATGAACAATTAAAACACACCTGAATTATATCTATAGATTCAACTTTGAGGCTCAATCATTATTTTCGTTTTTCTTTTACACGAAACCCATATAAAATGACTTTAAACTTCTCGAGATTAACATGAAAATACGAGGAATTATGAGCCGCTCGGTTACAAACAAAAAATGAGTTGTTTTGGTGACGTCATATATTTCATACTTATATATCTTGATGAAGAAGTACGTACTCAACTTATGATGTTATGATTTGAATATCATAACCTATTGTAAGAACCACTATTCGGAAAGTTCTATTTAAATGAAATTAGATTTTGTTGTTAGCGTACTGAAGGCTGCCATTAAATTTTATATTTCAAATAGCATAATTTAAACTTCGGATGAGCGTGTTTTTTCGGAGAAATTACCGGAGCCACGTGGTGTGGTGACGTCACAGTTCTCATTGAGATTCAGTCTTGTCGTTGCTTTCAGAGGGGAAGGTGGTGGGGAAAGCTCTCTCCGCAGTACTGAGAAAATCTACGGTTTCCTTTCACCTCTGAATTCTGGACCAAAATTATAAACGAGAAGTGTTAAAATACCGGAAAAATGAGTGATAATTTTGGTAGAGACAGAAATGTAAGATTGGGTGTTTTTGTGATATAAAATGAAACATCATAGTTAAAATATTATTATATATCCTATACATTTAATACGGATGTGAATGTATTTTTATCTCCGTGATTTTGGGAAATTACGAATAAATTGTTATTGTTTATATGTATTTCTATCATCTCCTAAATGAAATAATTAATAATTGAAAAAAGATAAAATGTCATCAACTTGAAATAATAGAAAATTGAAAGTTAAATTTTGTATTTAATCATCATTTTGTTGTTTTTTATTTGATCGAAATTGCGAAACTGTTCAATAACTTGCAACTGACCCCTATAATTTTAATATTTAAATTTCAAAAAATGAATCCAACAAATCGAAAGAAAAGGCAATGAACTGTAAAAGCTTTTATATGATTTTCCCATGCATTATTTTTGAGTTTTTTTTTATTTTTGAATATTTTTTAGTGATGTTTAAATAAAAGTGTTTAGATTTGTATTAATAGTATTTTTTAGTAATATTTTTTTCTATAATAATTTATCTTAACTTTTCTTCATTATATCATCCCTTCAGTTGATTTATAAAACAATTTTGAGATAGAAAAATGATGAATAAATTAGTAAAACTTGCATAAATTGAATATATTTCAATAATTAATAATTAAGTAATAGTCACATAAATGATGGAAATCAATATTAAAATTATTAATAAAAAATGTTTAGTGTAAGTTACGAATTATCGGTCAGTACTACATCTTCGGACATATAAGAAAAAACTATATAAAATTTGTTATTATTACACAGTGCTATCTAATACTTCTGCAAACCCGGGTTTGCAGAAGTATTAGATAGCACTGTGTAATAATAACAATTTTTATATGTTTTTTTCTTATATGTCCGAAGATGTAGTACTGACCGATAATTCGTAACTTACCCTAATTAGACGAATTCAATAAAATAGAATAAAGTGACTGTAATATTACACACCATTTCGACAATTAAAAAAAAATCTCTTTGACATCAGAAAGAAGTTAGAGTTAACCTCACTTCAAAACCTCATCACTTTTTAGAGTATTAAACTGAAATTTATAACCATTTATTTTTGGTATATTGACTTTCATTTCAAAATAATGTAGGGTAAGTTTCAAATTATTGGATTGTTCCACATTTTCGATCATAAAATAAAAACGTAAATAATTTTTATTATAATAATTAATATCCATTATACCTGCAGTTATCATGGATGATTGATTATTGTATACTTTATCAAATATGATCGAAAATGTGGAAAAGTACGATAATTCAGATCTTACCCAACAGGAAAAAATAAATCTGTATCACTTACTATATTATTTTTATTAAAAAACATTTCGTCGATTTTTTTAGAAGACAGTATTTTGTTCATAAATACAAGAATAAAAAAAGGGATTATTTTTTGTACATGAAACGATGTATAAAATTTATTCATAGAATATATTTCTTACCTCCATTTATTTTTCATTTCCAATCCTTCTAAAGATAGGCATTAAAATAAATTTATTTTCAGAAATTTATGAGAAAAATGTGAGGGAATAGTCAGAAAATATATCATTAAATAATTCCTAAAGACTTTAGAGTTGATAAAATGTTCATGCGAATTTTCGTCTGCCTGACTTCACTTCTTCTTCTTCCAAGTGAGTGAAATATTAGTGAAAATTGGTGAAAATTAATGAAAATGTATGAAAATTAATGAAATTAATGAAAATTAGTAAAAATTAATGAAAAATAATTTACTTCCATTTATTCATTGAGGGTAAATTTATGGGTGGTCCTTATTGCTATGACTAATATAACTTATACTGAATTCAACTCAAACTAAAAAAATAACTAACTAACTGGTGTTAATCATGATGCATAGAATGAAGTACCCACAGATTTAGAGCTATAGGGATAGTAGAGACCATAGAGTGAATGGTGTTATAAACTCATATCAAAAATCGTGTACAAAATATCTTTAATATTCATTGTCAGATCCCTTAATTTTAAAATGATTCTTTTTACAATTTTGTAAATATTTAGGTGCTTCTGTATTATTTCTAAAATTAATTGAGTCTCCATTAAATATAACGGTATTCAATTAACATGGAGAGTTAACGCTTGCAGCATTTTGGCATCGGTACAGACTGGTACGATGTTAGGCTGGACACGCTACACAATATAGTAAACTTACCTTGCTACTCAGAAAAGAAGGTTTTATTCCTGGTATATTAAGGGAATATCCCATGTAACAACGATTTATTCCTAGGATATTAAGGGAAGATCCCAGGAGTAAATCTTTCTTGCCCGGGTACATTTTGTCTGTCACTGCACCCTTTGATTGTACGGATCTGTGATGTAGGTTAGAAAACCTGCAGGTTTTTTTTTAAACTTTTACGTTGTTCTTAACAAACATGTCTTTATATACTCGAAGAAATTTGGGTTGCCCTCCGCGGTGAAATTTTGATTTTTGTAAAATTTCTTTCTTCAATATAAATGCACTTATCGAATGAACTAAAAATTGTTACAACATACATATATAGAAACTTCATAACGTGAAGAGTAAGTTTTTTTTACAATTATAAGTTAGAATTTCGGTAGTAGTAATTATAACACAAATACTGAGCTTAAAATTATGATTGAGTGATAATATAATGGAGTCTAAAAAGAATATTGCATAATCTATGGCCTAAAAAATAGAAATTTGGACAAATACTATCATCCCAAGATTTCAATGATGTTCGACACTATAGACGATTGATTTTGGTAACTTAATCTTACAATGACAGACATCAGTATATAATATTAGCATTAGTAGATTTACAATATTGAGTTTTAAGGAAAAATTTTACGAGAGAAATTGTAACCTAGATAAAATAAATCTGTAGTATCTATTAAATCTACAAATAACCATAACTACATATTTTTGACTTTTTTTAACAGTTTCAAACAGTTTAGACATGAGGGAGAGAGCGGAAGTATCGCCAGTCATAATAAGGAACGGAACAGATGATCCTGTGGTGCTGGATTGTAACTACAACTACGATCACTACGAAGCCTCGGGACTCACCGTCAAATGGTTCTGGTACAGAGACCATGAGCCAGTCTACCAATGGATACCTGGTGGAGTACCTGAAGTGCGAGGGATATTGAAGGTAATGATTTCATCACAGTCTTTCTGAATTTATTCTTATGTTGTTCACATCAGTGTTTGAGTAGAATCTTTTCAACAGGGTAAAGTGAATGTTTCGTATTTGGCCTCAGAGGATAAGTACTCTGCTCACAGAGCTCTTCAAATTCTAAAACCGACGAGTGAGTTATCGGGAAAATATACCTGCACGGTGAGCTCCTACTACGATGAGAAAAAACAAACAGTGGAGTTACTCGTTTACGGTAAGACCTGATAATTCTTGTAAGATATATTCATAGGTACTGTGTAATTTTGACTATAGAAGACATTTCAGTAAATAATTCGATCTAATAAAAGACTTTCTAAATTTAAACTTGAAGAACAAGTTTAAAGATCTAACATTGCGAGTCTAAGTGCATGGTATATATAAATCCTTTACTGGTTGAAAACCATTGGAAATTTTTCTCCCAATGAAAAAAAAGTCTAATTACAAATTTTCTCCCAAATTCTCAGCCTCTACTGAATTCTTAGAACTGAAATTTTTGAAGCCAACACCGACAACAGTCAATGCTACATGTAGTGCCCATGGTCTCTACCCAAAACCTACCATGTCGCTATATGCTAGGACACAAACTGACAAGTGAGTAAATGGTAAAAAGTTTTAGTTTTTAATCTGTTCTATTAGTTAATATAATATTTACTACTTGTTTCCTCTCGACATCAGGTACGAAATACAGAATGTGAACATTCATATAAAGAGGCACTCCCGGTCAGACGGTAAGGTGGATACTTGGGAAGAACCTGTAACCTGGGAGACGTGGGGTGATGGCATTAACAAAATATTCAAAAACCACGATAAAAATCATTCAAAAAAGAAGAAAAGAAGTACAAAGAAGGCAAAGTTCAACACTATTTCTCGAAAAACAAGATCTGAAAGGAATGAGCATCATTCTCACCATAGAAACTCTTTCTCCATTAGAAAAAATAACAAATCACTCGGAAGAATCGGTAGAACGCGTAGACAGAATGGCTCAATGTCACAAAAAGGATATTTGAGTACAGGAGATATATTGCAATCTCCAAACAATCATCCTAATTTAGAGTTTTTCAATTCAGACGATACTGAACCGTTCGGTTGGTACAGCATTTACGCTGATGTTGTACTTACTGACTCCAACTTACACGAAGATGGTCAACTTCTAGAATGTGAAGTGCTACTGCCTGGAACAACCTACAGTGAGAGAACTAATGTCGTATATTTTCCAGGTAATAAACGTTGTTAATTAAACTTTAAAATATCATTTGTAATACATTGTTACCAAAATGATGGTTTCAGAATCTTTTCAAGAAATAATTTTTTATTTACTTTTCAGGCTATGATGCAATGGAATTGTACGGTGAGTCTTTCATTCATGATAACTTCTTGTAGCTATCTAATAGTGTTGGCAGTGAAATAATAATATATAACAATAAATAAAAATATAAGCATACTATTTTGATTATTACCATATAATCGGCTTGTGGTTGTAAATCATTTTCTCTTTATCAGTAGATATATCACAAGATTTACACTGTAATATTAATTGGAAATTTAGGGTATTTTCTAAATTAAATTCTATTTGAAATCTCATTCAGTAGTTATTCCTAAACTTGAGAATATTTTTTGGAAATTGTATTAATTGTATTATGGTACATTAGATTAATATTTAACACTCTACTTGCCGCACTCATATAACAATTATTAATTACAACTTTCTATTCTAACCTTTCATTTTTCTCTTAATTAAAACATTTCTCAACTAATGTACAAAAGAGTTTTTGAAGGTTCAAAATCTTTGAACAAATTATCTACAAGCGGTGATTCCCATATATTAACATTTTAAATGCAGCGTGACCACCGGTGGTCACGTGGCAAGGAACGTGTCAAGACACACCCTTAAAGCTTAACTGAACAGACCCTTCCTCCGCAGCTCAAGAGAGCACCTCTAACAGCGTGAAATGCAACCTCTCACACGCCATCCTTTTCTCCTCGGTGATCTTGCTGATGTTCTAGCGAGTGCCAGAGATGTTATTCCTGTGATATGATGAGTGTTTCATCGCTTGTATTTAACCTAACCTGAGCTTCTTATCTTAAGAAAAGAGAGATCACTTTCACTTTGTATTTTTAAACGCAGGAATTTTTTTGAAAATGTTATTGATTTGTTGAGCAATTCAGTTTCAATTGTTTTTGGAATTAAATCATATTGTCAAGCAAATGTGCGGTATGTATCTTCATATAAATCAGAATTAGAGCGATTTATCTAATTGTTTAGGTGTACAAGTTAGACTTAAACTACAAATTGAGCATTTTACATTTTCTGAAAGTATAAACAATGTTAAATGCAATCAATGAATTAGTAATCACTTTATTGTGTATTTGTGAATAAAAGGATAGGTAAAAACATAAATATTTTAGAATTTCCTTATCATTGCTGTCAATTTTATGATCAATTTTTTTATCATTAAACTTATTGGTGATAAATAAATGTATTAGAATAAATCTTTTATATTGGTTTGCAAAAATAATATTTAATTACCTCTCTACTATTGATCATTCCGATGTTTTCTCCATTATTTCTGCATTATACAATATACATGTATATTGAAAAAAATTATAAATTATTCATTTGGCAGGGTATAATAATTTTTTTTATTCTATTCAAAAAGACAATATTTTTCCATTATAAACAAGTGTATATTAAATAACTTTGTGTATTTTAACAAATATAAGCCTCCAGAGGCTCTATCCAAAATCTGTCTTCGGTGAACGGAAGAGAATGGGGATGGTGTACCTGGGGCCCCAAACTGTTGTAATTTGGATAATAATGTATTTGGTATTTTTTTTATACATACCTTTTTTTAACACTCCTTGCAATTGTAGAGGATAGCGCTAGGGTTATGCTCTTCAACTACGAGGTCTTAGATTTTGTGTTTGGTAGATTCATGGGCTTTATTTACTATCACCTCTTCATTTTCCTCTTCAGTCACCAGTGCTTGTGTCCCTTTTCGTGACATTTCTTGGTAAGTGATTGTATTAACAGAGTAGCTTTTCTGCATACATGAGCATTGTCACCTACGGTTTTCTTCATAGAGCCACTTTCCATTCTGACTGCTTCTTCTAGTCTATTGTACTTAATTTCCTTTTAAAGTCAACGATATGGGTTTTGGTTCCAAAGCAGACGTTAATTAAACCTCTACTAAAATTAAAATAGATAAATTTAATGAAATTTAAAAGTTCTCATTGTCGTTTTTCGTAGGTCAGTTTGATAATCTTAATAATAAATTCCAGAAAATATGTTAGTTTTTAGTATATTCTATTTATATAAATATATTAATATTACTTTAGAAGCGTGTTTATATATATATGTACATTGTAATATTTACTGTTAGTAACCAGAAATTAATTTCACCCACTTTTGCATGTAATTAAATAAAAGCTTACTAATGTTACACCTAGGTGTCATTGAAAAGAATTTAGTGTTTTATAACTTTTTGATGTATTATGAACCATTTTGGAAGTTACTGTTACATCTGAAAAAGCTGACTTATTAATAACTTATGAAAATGAACGCAGAAGTGAAACTTCTCTTTTAAATAATATAGAGTGAGGGGCATAAGTATTGCAACAAGCAATGAGGTTTTACATCTCCCGCCAGAAAAACCGACCCATCCTCCTATGGCTGAGGCTGAAAATAGTGCAAGTGCCTAAAAGGTACACTGGTAGAGTATTTCTTTTTACAGATTCAAAATAGGAAAATGCTCTTGTTGTTTTCTCTAATAGTTATCGGTTAGGGATGTGAATTTCTAGGCTATAAGAAGCAATTGCACTATTTAATTGGTGTTTAGAATTTCTGTCAGAAATATCTTTTTTGGGTCGGTGATCATGGTCACATAATTCGACTAGTTTTCAACATTTCTAGACCATCATTCGATCTTTGTTTCTAGATTTGAAAATAGTGGATATTCCGTTTAGTGAGACACAGTCATTCAGTACCTACATTTCTTTGTTAAAATTGAAGACTATTTCAGCATAATTTCTATGTAATATTCACAATATTTAAAAATCTGTAAAAGATACGAATCGATTAAGATATTTCAACATGGCGCTTCTTCCTTGAATATCCGTTGCATTACTTATGAACCACTCTGTTTGAAACTAAATGTTAATTTAATTCTCATAAATGTATATTGTGTTTTATAAAAGAATAAATATAACTCTAAATAACCTGACTTTGATTTGAGGATCATTTTTTTTTATTATATATTTTCAGTACAATAACAATAAATCACTCTTTTCTTTTCTGATTATAGACATTTTACTTTTCAACGAAGATGAACTACCTACATGATTAGCTAATCTTTACTCAAACTATAAAGATATTCAATAAAAAGAACCAATCGGGATATTCTTATCACAATGAACATTTTAATGCTTTAACTCCTTTCAATTTTTAATCTTTTACCTCCTACTTTTGCATAATCAATAGTAGGAATATTTCTTTCACTTTTCTTTCCTATGAAACTCATGAACTTTTGACTCTTTGGAATCAGTTTAGATCTCCTAATTTCTGGTTATTTTATATACTGCAGACAAAATAAATTAATCAAATTTATTAAATACCTATATGTAAACAGTTGCGTTAACTCAGAACATTTACTATAAGACTCAGTTTTCTCTTCCTAAATCATTTTAAAACTTCTCTGTCTAAAAACATCATAGGACATAAACATCACATTAGAAGCTATTGGGTTAAACAAAATAAGTACAGTTTCTATCCTGTACATCAACACTACCTACCATTTCTCAATACTAATTTAATCATGTAAAACACTTCGTAAACACGTACATTCACTAACAAACTCACTACTCTCCTACCTGGTCATAATTTTTGAGGCTCACTCATTTATAACTCTTTAGACTCACTCACTTTTACTCTCTGTAATCACTCACTCATAACTCTCTGTTCTCACTCACTCATAGCTCTCTGTTCTCAATCACTCTCCTATCAATCTCTAATCTAACTCATTCTCCTACTCGCAATTCACTAACTCTCCTATCACTCTCTAAACTCACTCACATACTGCCAACTCAGTCACTCTCCTATCACTCTCCAAACTCATTCACTCCCAACTCACTAAACTCACCCAATCACCTAAATATCTGCAACTCACCTCTCGTACTCACCTCCAACTCACTCTTTTTCTCATGCCTCTTGGTTTATTTTAGAGATGCTAATAAGAAAATAACAAATTATAAGAGCTTCTCTAAAGGGATGATCTCTGCGAGATTGCTGAGCATTTAGAGATGATTATAGCGAGATATCGTGCCTCTGTAATGGCATTGTCTCTTTCAATTAAAGTCATTAGTCAAAGGCTATTATTATATACAACCTGAATACAATCTGCACCCAGTCTCTAATTTACGGAGCAGAAGGTGGAACTTTCTGGGGTGGGTTACTAGTTTAGATTACCAAATTATCCTCATTTAACCCTGTATGCCCTAAATTAATTAGATCAGGAACTGTTTATTATTCTTGTGATAAAAAGGTGAAGAAAGTATATTAAACAATAAAAAAGATTTATTGTGCTCTACTAATGTACTCTAATATATGAAAAAAACCACAGAAACTTAAATACATAAAAAAAAAAAAATACATTACTAGAAATAGAATAGATATATATATGTGTCGCCTAGGGCATATATGGTTAATATTTCATAAACTAAAGTAACACTAAAACTGTTTATAGTTTTTTTATTATAATAAAAAGAGCATAGTGCAGTATTTGAACAGTATTATATTTATTTTCCACTCGTTGCATTATTTGTAAAAGTGTTAGTGCAATAATATGTTAGTTGCCTTTTAAATTATTTATTCAGTACTGTTAAAGTTAATTGGAAGAGTCAGATTCTCTGTACGCCATCACAAGGGGATAACAAATTAGAAAATGTGAATGAAAAGAGAAAGGAGAGAAATGGTAAAAAAAGAACTAATTATTATAATTCAAGAATAAATAATAAAATGACTTGGTGACGTTAGATGATATAATGAAAATGATATAATGGAGAAAATGATAAATAATTATGATAAGGGAAAATGATAGATAAATAATGATAATAATGAGAAAAGGATAAATAATAACAAGATGAGAAAATAATAAATAAGTTTCACAAGAGAAAATGATATATAAATAATGATAATAAGAGAAAAGGATAAATGACAAATAATGAAAATATAAGAAAATGATAATTAATGATAATAAGAGAAATTGATAAGTAAAGAAGATAACAGAAAATGATAAATAAAGATGGTTAGAGAATATGATAAATAACATATTAATTAAAAGCGATATCAATTAAATAAAGAAAAAATCTAATCCATTTCTAATGATATGGAGGTTTTTAAATAATCTAATAATCTATTTCAATTCCTGCAGACTAATCACTAATAATACCCATTAATCCTAATGATTAAACTCTTCACTCATAATCAGATCCCCAAATTTCCTAAGAGAATGAAAAGCAAAGAAGAAAACAAAAGTTGTGCCCAAACTTCCATTTTCAGGAAACTTCCTCAATTGCCCTCAAGAAAATGTAAAGTGGATGAAAACTGAATTAAAGATTTAATGTTAGTAATTAAACAGCTTAGAAAATAATTAGAATAATTATTTCTTTTATATTTTGTCTATTAGTGAATAATTATTTCCGCCACTAACGCATTACTGAAAAGTTATTTTGTCAGGAAAAGAAGTTTATATTTCATTATGAAGAATAAAATTAGATGTTAAAATAAAAGTCTTTACAATAATAAAATCTGCATTGTTTTTTTTAATTTAAAATTTAAACATTAATTTAGTCTTTTTGGTACATTTTTCTGCTATATAGTTTAATCTGAGAGAAAAGTTGCACGGTATAAAGTAAAAAAAACTCAAAAGTGAGACTGTGAAAGGAGGAATGCATCTGTGAAGAACACTTTTATTAGTTCATTTATTCTGTAGCTTAACGTGGAAGGGAATATCCAGGAGCATTCTTTGTTCAGCTATGAATGTAATTCATTAAATTTTTTATCAAGAGCTGAGAATGAACTTGATCTGATCTCCGTTTAGATTACTCAGAAGTTTTAATTTATATTCAAAAAATAAATTTATACTAAAATCTGTTGAATTTATTTAATTAACTGCTTATTTACAATATTCCACAGTTGAAAAAAAAAAAAAATCAAATGTACTAGATTCAGACGATTTGAAATAGTAACTCAAACATTCGAAGTACTTTCCGTAGATTATTTAGAATTATATTGACCAATTAAAAGAGTAACTGAAATAGTTGTTGTCAACTCCGTAGATTTATCTTTTCAGAAAAAATTTCATCAGTGAAGAGTTGTACAATAAAAAAAAATCATATTTAGCGTATTTCAAAGTTTCAATAAAAAGTAATGTTACTTTAAACACTAATTAACAATATACGTAGATTTATATAAAAATTCTACCTACATATTATTAATATTAAAACATCACTAATTCAACACTGATTCAATTAAATTTAAAAAATCAAAATAATTGTTTTATATTGCAGATCTCACTAAATTTTCCAGTAGTAATTCATACTTGATGGAAATTTACCAAATTAACTAATCATAATTATTTAATTATCATTCGAATCCACTGCAATTACTGATCGCCATAATTAAGCTTAGAAACTTTTAATGAATTGATCACTAGCAGTAGAGATTATTTGATTGCCACTAACACTGTTCGTAACTTATTAACAGAAAGTTATAATTGGAATATGCCTAACGTAATTATTGCAATTAAATGTAATTAACCAGGTGGTCGGAACTGCTACACTATCACTTGCAAGCCTTTGCTAATATTGTAAACAATAATGTACTACACAGAAATAACTGAGTTATACGTTTATCATTGTATTTGCAGACTGTTTACATTATTCACTCTTAATTCTTGTACATATATTTTTATATAATCACATATACAATTACACTGTAACTTTAATATGAATAAAATATAATTTTATACTGATTAAATTAAAGTATATTTTAGGAAATTTATCTATACTTGTCTTTTTAGTTACTCAGGGAATTATTAAACTATTCTATTCTGACTCATGTAAGTATTTCAAGTGAATGGTAAGTCTAATGTAAGTCTTTTACTCTCCAGTAAGTGTACGGTAAGTTTCTACTCTCACTCATGTAAGTTTTTTACTCTCCAGTAAGTGTACGGTAAGTCTCTACTCTCACTCATGTAAGTCTTTACTCTCCAGTAAGTGTACGGTAAGTCTCTACTCTCACTCATGTAAGTCTTTTACTCTCCAGTAAGTGTACGGTAAGTCTCTACTCTCACTCATGTAAGTCTTTTACTCTCCAGTAAGTGTATGGTAAGTCTCTACTCTCACTCATGTAAGTCTTTTACTCTCCAGTAAGTGTACAGTAAGTCTCTACTGTCACTCATGTAAGTCTTTTACTCTCCAGTAAGTGTACGGTAAGTCTCTACTCTCACTCATGTAAGTCTTTTACTCTCCAGTAAGTGTACGGTAAGTTTCTACTCTCACTCATGTAAGTCTTTTACTCTCCAGTAAGTGTACGGTAAGTTTCTACTCTCACTCATGTAAGTCTTTTACTCTCCAGTAAGTGTACTGTAAGTCTCTACTCTCACTCATGTAAGTCTTTTACTCTCCAGTAAGTGTACGGTAAGTCTCTACTCTCACTCATGTAAGTCTTTTACTCTCCAGTAAGTGTACGGTAAGTCTCTACTCTCACTCATGTTAGTCTTTTACTCTCCAGTAAGTGTACGGTAAGTCTCTACTCTCACTCATGTAAGTCTTTACTCTCCAGTAAGTGTACGGTAAGTCTCTACTCTCACTCATGTAAGTCTTTACTCTCCTGTAAGTGTACGGTAAGTCTCTACTCTCACTCATGTAAGTCTTTACTCTCCAGTAAGTGTACCGTAAGTCTCTACTCTCACTCATGTAAGTCTTTACTCTCCAGTAAGTGTACCGTAAGTCTCTACTCTCACTCATGTAAGTCTTTACTCTCCAGTAAGTGTACCGTAAGTCCTTCTTTTTATTCATGGTTTCCTTTTAATGTTTGAATTTCTTCTCCGACATAAAAAGTTGAGGAAAATTGTCCGGAGAGCAATAACTAGATTTTTTAGTCTAGTTTTGAAGATTAGTTTTCTACGTTTCAACACTTTATTCATTTACTGCACTATGATAGAGTGATGTTCTTAATTAATTATTTGATGAATTTATCAAAGCTTGGCTTAATTAATATTGTACAGTAGAGTTTCTCAATTATGAAGAACTGATAAGTCTGTTAATCTGTAATCTATTATTAATGTACTCGGCGATATTAAGAATAAAAACGAAGTTGTGAAGGAAAATTGTTATTTTCATACGAAACTATTCATATTTTATGCAATATAAGGCGAAAGAATTTGCTTTTTCCTTTAAAATAATTACAATTTCAACTAATTAAACTCTAATTTTTGAAGTAATGATGAGGAATTTTCCTTTCTTTTGTTGGAATCAGTATATCTACATCAGAGACCATTATATTAGATAGTCTGTAAAATGAAGGATACAATCATTTTTTAACATTGCAACCTTTCTAAATGCAATACATTTTCCGTGATTTAGGAGTCCTACCGTATTTGCTGTAGCTATACTATGGTGTAGTACGTAGCTATTTGCTAAGTAGTTCATTTGCAATGATGATCTGGAATCCAAAGGTAGATTAGTTTGTCACAGAGATTACTGAATGTTCAATACATAAAGTAAAAAGTATCCTTGGAGGTTTTTTTAAACTGTAATTTAAAGTGTCAACAATTAAAATATATTAATTGCCAAATCTCCTGAATAAAATGTTGACAATTCAATATTTTCAGAAACAAGTGAATGCAATAAAATAATCTTTGCCTAAAGTTTTATAAATAACCTCTGTGGCAAATGAGGTGTGCAGCTTTTAAAGAAGGAAAAATATATTTACATAACATTATCAAAGTGTATATGTTCACCGAGTTAGAAATTCTATATAACTAAGTCAAGGAAATATAATTATACAGTATGACTTGGAAAATATATATCCTGTATTAAATTTTCAATATGAATTGCTTCTGTCGAAGTTGCATATAGATATGTGAGTCTAAAAAGAAAAAAATTTCAATGAAAAGTCCTCCACATGATTCTAATTTCACAAGCCACAGTTTGATAATTTCCTATTATTTTCAAATTTATAAATTTGTTGTCATTTACCCAGATTTACACTTTATATATTCAAGTATAAATTCTCACCAATTTTAGTTCCAACATGCTTAAGTCTGTAAGATATTAGATCTTCCACAGAAATTTAATGACACTTAATTTTCGAGGAGGAGATATATTAAGAAAGGAAGTCATTTTAAGCAAAGTATACCCTGGGGTGTAGTATGTCCAGCGTACCCTCCTTATATTTCACTGTTGGGATAGTCAACCAGAAAGATTTAATGGAGGGTCTGGAAGGAAATGCTCCTGACATTTGTTCTCAAGATTCAGAGGAGCAGATGTGATCTGAACAGAGGAATTACATTTGCTAAAGTGGGACAAACATTTTAAAGATCTCTATTTTCTTCTCAATTTTGAGATTTTTTCTTCAATTCAGTGGAGAGCAGAAATGAAAAATGATAGGATTGAGTGTAGTACTTTCTAAATAAAAAGAAAATATAAAGCTATTCCTTTTTAATGATGGCATTTTGTTAATCCCACTCGAGGGAAAATGTTTGAGCCAATATTATTTATATTGGCAGATGGCGAAATGTATCACAATTATAATTTTCAAGCTTGCTCTCTATGATACAGCAAATGGTTTAATTGGTATCACTTGAAAGGAAGCTGTAAAGTTTAGAGCAGAAATTCAATCAATTTGATTGAATTTTTAAAAGCTTAAGATATTTAAAAAGTATAAAATTAAAAGTTAGAAGGAAACGGTGAAACATAAATTGAGTTTCTAATTTTTTTATCAAACTTCTCATAAGTTGTTTGTAATCTTGGAAACTCGTAAGTTGTTAGTAATGTTAATACTTCTTGGGATAAAAACCGCAAAACGGTGACTCATAGACTTTATTTCGGAGTATGGAATAGCCCATGCTGCAATGATTCTCAGGCCAATGTTGTCCCAGTATTGCCAATGTTGTACCATTGTTGTCCCAATATTGGCCCAAGAAAAATTGCTACCCGTAAGTTCTTCTTGTTTTCCATCAAAATTCTGAACATTATGATGTTTGTTCATAGTGTGACGACTCTGATCATCGTTTAACACACGTTAAACCAGATCATATAAACCATCCAACAAACATTCTTGTACATTAATTCTATTGTAAACTATTTCATATGTATATTACAGAACCTCAAATATTGAAAAATTGAATTATCGTTTGAAATGGATTCTAAATAACCTGATCCCAATATTAGTTCCCCTTTCTTTCCGTTACCTGCAGAAGAGCGGAAATATCCTCCTATGCGACACAATGAGATTCCTTCTCCCTCATTGGACAATTTCATGCAACAAAAACCAAAATGATACTCCACCAAATTTATGATGGGAGAAAATGACGCCAAGTAAATGACGCGAGAGGAACTGAGGATGACGGAACATTTAGGCTGATGGAGGTCACTTTCTTGGGATAAATTCGTAAGAAAGTTAAGGTATCTTATGAATTCGAAAATCAGATTTGAATAGTATGTTACTTTTTCTTCTATTCATAGAAATTATAGAGTTGAATTGTTCTATTACTTATATGATCGACATATTCATAACTATTTGAGCCAGACTTTATAAAACTTTTTCTTTTCAAAAATTTTTTCCCACTTTTAGAAATGATTTTTTCGGAAATTCCTAAAATTGCGAAGATCTTCATTATATCTATAATAAAATTTTGTTTTGTTTAATGAGACAATATTTTTTCAATAAAAACCAATATTTTACCAATAAAGTGATATTGAAAACCATTAGGCATAGCGCGAAAGACTTCAAAACAGAGCTTCGTTAATTATATTAAGTTTAAGAATTCAAAACCCTTTTCGACTAATGTGGAAGTTCCAGATGCGAGTGCATTAAGAAGATCAAACTTATCTGGAGGCTTTTCAAGTCATCAATCACATTGTAGCAGAAGCTTTCCAAAGGAGATTCGGTTAGTCAATCAGCAAAATTGAATTTCAGGATGTTTTCATGTTATTATTTTGGCCTCAAGCAGCGATTCGTTCTTAAATTAAACTTTTTGTTCCAAATTGCCTTAATTAAGATCTAAATTTTAAAGTTTTCAGAATAATTTATTGATTAATAATATATCAGAAGTTATATGTTATATTGTTTAAAGAACCATTGAATATATACTAAACAGTCATTTTTACTTCTATTTTTTTCAAGCTCTGCACCAAGTTGTTCCAGCAGGTACAAACTCAGTCGCTGTCCACTGCTGAATTAGAGGCTCTGCACCAAGTTGTTCCAGCAGGTACAAACTCAGTCACTTTCCACTGCTGAATTAGAGGCTCTGCACAAAGTTGTTCCAGCAGGTACAAACTCAGTCACTTTCCAGTGCTGAATTAGAGGCTCTGCACCAAGTTGTTCCAGCAGGTACAAACTCAGTCACTTTCCAGTGCTGAATTAGAGGCTCTGCACCAAGTTGTTCCAGCAGGTACAAACTCAGTCACTTTCCAGTGCTGAATTAGAGGCTCTGCACCAAGTTGTTCCAGCAGGTACAAACTCAGTCACTTTCCAGTGCTGAATTAGAGGCTCTGCACCAAGTTGTTCCAGCAGGTACAAACTCAGTCACTTTCCAGTGCTGAATTAGAGGCTCTGCACCAAGTTGTTCCAGCAGGTACAAACTCAGTCACTTTCCAGTGCTGAATTAGAGGTTCTGCACCAAGTTGTTCCAGCAGGAACAAACTCAGTCACTTTCCAGTGCTGAATTAGAGGCTCTGCACCAAGTTGTTCCAGCAGGAACAAACTCAGTCACTTTCCAGTGCTGAATTAGAGGCTCTGCACCAAGTTGTTCCAGCAGGTACAAACTCAGTCACTTTCCAGTGCTGAATTAGAGGTTCTGCACCAAGTTGTTCCAGCAGGAACAAACTCAGTCACTTTCCAGTGCTGAATTAGAGGCTCTGCACCAAGTTGCTCCAGCAGGTACAAACTCAGTCACTTTCCAGTGCTGAATTAGAGACTCTGCACCAAGTTGTTCCAGCAGGTACAAACTCAGTCACTTTCCACTGCTGAATTAGAGGCTCTGCACCAAGTTGTTCCAGCAGGTACAAACTCAGTCGGTCACTTTTTTCTTTCGGTTAATTGCCTCACTGCCTGGATGGCAAACTGAAAAAGTTTCGGGAGAATTCTCTGCAGAGCAATAAAAGGACTCGCACGCTCGCTCTAAACCTCCATTAAAAGAACTAACAATTTGGTTATTTGGTTGCTAAGTTATATAGGAACCGAGAGTTGAGATGAAGAAGCTTTCATGAAACCTAATTTATAATATAAAAATGATCAATCTTTCTAGGTTTTAGTGAAGGAAAACAGTTTTTTCATTGGAGAAATTTAGTCACAAGAAATTTGATTTTTTTTTCTATCTTCACATTTCTTATGTAGAGAAATATTTATAATTATACTATAAATTGTAAGTGACGATTTAATGAACAGGTTTCAATTTAATTTCGAATTACGTATGATAATTTTCTACTATCAATGATTCTTAAATCATTCAGTAATCCTAATTATTATTATTACGGACATATAATTTGCGTGATGTAGTAAATTAATTTCTAGTTCATAGCAAAAACAAGATTAATGGTGGTGGGGAACAAATTATGGCAAAATGAGGGGAGTTGGTAAACAGAATATTATGATGAGAGATATCTTAATGTGTTTATTATGTAATCTGGTTTCGAAATGAATTTATTTATCATAGTTTTAATGTTAATATAGTTATTCTCCTCTCACACTCGAAAATATGTATTGGATTTCGCGTTGATAACATTTCTATTCCTTATATAGACATGTCCAAAATAATACTAGATTATGAAAAAGAACACATCAACCGTGCATTTCTTCAAAATTTAACATCATTAGATTACGTTTACCACTTATAATTCAAATTACCTTTAGAATTCTCCTACCGATCATAGAATATTAACCAAATTTAAATCTGCTTTATGATTTCAGAAGTTCATATGATTGCAATCCCATGAAGGCCTATAAAGCATTAAAATAGCATCATGCTTAAAGTTCTAATCTAATATTGGACAGGGAGTAGTAACCTTAGCACCTTTCCTGTGCTTTGAATACATTCAGCAGCTAATCAAATTAGTGTCCTAATTGCCCTAGTTACACCCAAGGGAACCCTTGTAGTTAGTGAACATTACTCCTTTGGCCTCCTGTGGAGCTCTTTATCTTTCTTGCAGTTCACTATCTTGGTAAATGAAGATTCCTGCTGATATTAACTGATGATAGGGACAATATATGAATGAAAACAGATTTCAAATTTGAATTAATTTAATCACTCATTAATTCAAATTCAGTCAGGGTTACAGTATTTTGTGAATTGTATATTACTGTAATTACTCAGTAATTATGTAATTGTAATAAGTGTTTTCGTATTATAATACATATTTTATTAAATACTCCTCATCTGTCTCACGGAAAATAATAGTTTATTACATATAATTGTAGAACTATGGCCTAGGAACGTTTATTGATCTGAAAATCACAAAAAAATTATTTCACTAAATATTTTTTAATATGGTTTCAATGTTTTTGATAATAAAAACTAATAGGACGTTGATTAAAAATATCGTACACTTTTTGTTTCGATATTTGTTTGATAATTTATAAAAAGAAACATTGAAAGTTTGCCTTCGTATAAGACTATATAAGCTATCAATGGATTACTTCTACTTTTTTATATCTTCTGCATGGATACTTAACTTTAAACAGATTATACCTTCCTGGCTATTATAAACTTGCGATATTTTTGAATACAAACATTTAAAAAAGCAAATATATTATTGAAAGCTTAAAATAATAAATATAGGCTAACAAATAGCATGGCGTTTACTGGACAATTATGACAAACGTCAATCGTATTAATTTTAACAGTATGAACTAATTGCTTGAATTGATGCTCTTTATTATAATTCAGGATTTTATACGTTCTTTTCGTTACTATGTGCACGAAATTGTTTGGGCGCTATTTGAACTACAGTGATATTATTTTTAATGGAGTTTTCAAAGATATATCTTATTTTTCTCCAGATTATTTACATCTATGTACGTATATGGTTAAAGTTCATTTGAATTATTATTATAATTGTAGGCATACATAGAAATCAGTACTTTTCTAAGTTTCCAATAAATTATGAGTATTACATATAATTTAATTCAGATACGAAACAGTTTAAATAAATTTTGATATTTCACTGTGAATCTTCCATTGCCATTTCACATCTTATCCCTAAAATTCGAGGTGTTTTTACCAGTCGGAAGTTTACTCAAAGAAATTTTTATGATCATTAGCGATATTTCAGGGTTAGAAAGAGATTATGTGATGATACATTTCTTTCAACGAAAAATATTACGCAGGCTGAATTTTATACACATTGTCATTATTTTAAATGAATTTTACTATTCAAGCCAACCTATTCTTTTATTTTTGCTTTCTTACGAATTTTATATAAACATACTCACTCTTCTTAGTTTGCTTGAAATTTTTTACAAAAAAAATAACGCTTTATTATAATCCTAAAAGAATTACAAATATAAATGTAAACAAATAGTCACACATTTTTTTTTATCATCATTAATAAAGTAAATGAGATGGAATATTAATAATTAATTACGCTCAAAAATCTACTCTAATATGAGTTTCAATTTATTTAAAAATAAATAAAAAATGTATTTCATGCTCAGACTTTATCAAGTTTTAATTTAATGAATTGATATTCAATCACTAATTAATTGATAATAATCATCATTGATTTACCTTATAGCTTATTATATCAAACTTATATATCAAAATATTTATAACTTAGTTTACATTTAGAATTCAAATTTTCTAAAGTTTCTAAATAAATTCAAAGTTTCCAGTTCTTTCAGATCCAAATTTAATGTTGAAATATATATCAACATTCAATGATAATGTAAAATATCCCAAGTAAGTAAATTACCAGCTATTCCCTGAGTGCAATTTAATTAAAATGTTTGATTTATAAATTACTTTTATGAAAAGTAATAGAATCACATTTTTTTCTTTTCGGCACTGTTTAATATGAATTTTTCTAGAAAAATGCAATATTTTACATATCAATATATAATCATAATAATAGGTTTTTTCTTGAGATAGAAGTGTATATATTTGCAGTATTGGTACAATATGCATTTTCTAAAAATTCCTTGTGCACCATGCATATATGGTGCACTTAACACTCAACGTACGTATTAAAACGACGGACGAGAGAAAAATATCTGCTATCGAAGAATATATAAAAAAAATATTTTGCCCCATTTGTTATATATAAAAAGTTGTATTTCATATGATTTTTTTATATATACAATCTACATTTCAATATAAAGCTAAATTATTATGCATTTGTCTTATTATTTCAATAAAGTGAGTTTGGAAAATTTAATTAATAATCTTTTTTTTATATATTCAGGAGAAAAATGATCATCAAATGTTGTTAAGTACAAATTAAGGCATAGCATGATAATATAATCTTTTAATTATAAGTTATATAAGCCTTTATTTATTCTAAGTTGGGCTGCAATATGAATATCTTATACAAAATTATTTGGGTCGAAAAAATTAAAATGTGTGCATCTTTTGGATATCCTAAAATGTCAACAAGAGATGTTCGGAAGAAGGATCCTTTCAGTCTTCGACAAACGAACATATTTCAATTTAATCTCCAGGATATTTGTAGGAGTCTCTCCATTTCCTCTCCAAGAACTCAATCTAAGGAGAGAAAAGAGACTCCAAACTTCCTTCTTCTAATTTTTCTTGATAAACTCTTCAAATTAAAATGAAATGCAAACAAAGCACGCGACTAAATGTTCTCCGTCGTTCAAAAATAGTTGTTCTTAAAATACTAAACTGAGAAATGAATGGAAGAAAACAAACATTTCCTCCACTGGATCTCAAGAACATATTCTATTGTTTTTATTTTGACGGAGAGCATACAGAGGAAACTCTTGAAACGAAGAAACCAAACTAGCGGAGAATTGCAATCCAATCTAATTTAGCGAATGTTTCAGTGCAATAAAATCCACTCTACCTGATTCAGTCCGCGGATTAGGTTAAGTGCGGCTAATAACACTGGCCATTGCACCTAAATCTAATTTGATGAAACTCACTGACATTGTTTCTCTTCGTTACCTTTTGGAGCCTTCATAAAATGCCTACTTGATCTCTCTACTATTTAAAAGCAATAATTTATTTGATGCATCGTAGTGAACTATAATCTAATATAATAATACAAAACTCTGATGAAAAAATATATTGTATACCTATTGGTGTGTATCCTGAACGGAAAGCTATGTCTGCAACGTCAAGAGTTGAATAACTCCATATTGGATTTTAAACTGCGAGGTTAGCTATAAATATTCCATGTCATGCCAAACTAATACAGTGGCTTCGAGCCAAAGCTAGTCTGCTTCAAGCTTCAAAAGATGTACAACTAAGAATGGTTTCCCCTAAATCGTTCGACTTGTCGCTCTTTGTTCTGCGGAGACTCATTTCCCGACAATATCCTGTTTATTGGGACTCGAGAGAACGATGCAAAGAACCTCAGAAGCCAGGAAGAAAAACACGAAAAATGTAAGGAAATTCTCGGGACGTCTGTACAATGATTAATATTTCAAATAAAATGCTTACTTCGTACTGAAAGATTTTGTTTCAGATTAAGTTTGCTCGTGACTTTGAGAAATTAAATAGAACAATGATTGTAGGGGTACATCATAATGTTATTAATGCTGAAATTACATTTGATATTTAAATAAAAAATGAGGTTATGGAAGGTAGTAAAGTGTTTTGGGAAAAGAAGAGAGAATTTTTTTTTATTGCAATAATAATAAATAATAATCTTTATTGAAAATAAAAACAATAAAACGTACTTCAATTAACAACTATAGTTGAAATAAATATAAATATATTAAACATAATTATAGTATGTTCAATATATAAATGTTTTCAAGCCCATAATATATAAATGTTTTCAAGCCCAAATAGGTGGCATTTTCAGACCATTCATCAAATATTCATTCATCAAGTTCATCTTAGTGAGATTTCCTCCCACGTGTACGATGGAATTATTTATTTATTACTTTTAAGCTTTAACGGCCACATTTAAAGGGCCCCTACACTCTCTTCTTTTGTTACTATACTACTAAGGTTCACTATAGAACTAAGGTTACAGGCTATAAAACTATAAACCATTTCAAATTTAGTACTATATTTTTATTATAGGTAGGTATGTAATTTAAGTAATTCTTGAAAAAATCTTCTCCCATCCGAAGCGAAGAAAAGGTAGAATCAATTGCCGACAAATTTCAAAACAATAGCAAAGTCTTACAAAGCTAATAGACTGTAATAAATGGCTACCTGAATCGTTACCTAAATCTCTTTCCTTAAAAAAAAATAAAGATACCTAAAAGTGTACCTAATTACCTAATTGGAATTATATCTACGATAATACGAAACAAAGTTCGTTTTGTTCACATTTTCTTCTATTTAATAATAGAAAATCGGACAGATATGGCAGAATCTGAAAAAATTTCTTATTTAATTATTTATGAAGTGAATAATTGATCAATTATTTTTCTGTTAACTGTTATATGTTATATAAACCTTAGCTCTACTAATTCAAACAATTTCTAAAGAAATTTTAATTCAAAGTGGAGGGGACCTTTAAAGATTAAAAATTGGACATGGCAAACCTCAACTAATATGCCCCAAATAACAAAAGAACACCTATAAATTGCAGATTAGAAATGGCTTCACTCAGTATTTTACAGTAATACGGTATACTGATGAAAGCTTTGATTACCCAGAGCCGTAATGTGTAGTTATCAATTATAATTAACATTAATAAGAAAAAACTAGAACTAACTAAAACTTGTGAGAAAAGGGACTATTGCACAATAGATCATTTAATTAACGACAAAAGGGAGATTAAGTGAGAATTACTAAGCGTGAATAAATGGACTTAGACTCAAAGTGGTAGGTAAAAACTTGCCATGGAATTATTTCACTTCAATGACAACGTTACCGCTTTTTGTAAATGTCACAATAAATAATCAAATCACAGCCCTCGTCACTCCCACATTACTCCCTCGTCAATTCCACGTTACATCCTTGTCACTCCCACGTTTCTCCCTCATCACTCCCACGTTTCTCCCTCGTCACTCCCACGTTTATCACTCGTCAGTCCCACGTTTCTCCCTCGTCACTCCCACGATTCTCTTTCGTCACTGTCACATTTTTCCCTCGTCATTACCACGTTTCTCCCTCATCACTCCCACGTTTCTCCCTCGTCACTCCAACGTTTCTCCCTCGTCACTCTCACGTTTCTCCCTCGTCACTCCCACGTTTCTCCTTTGTCACACCCACCCTTCCCTTCGTCATTCCCACGTTTCCTCTCGTCACTCCCACGTTTCTCCCTTGTCACTCCCACGTTTCCTCTCGTCACTCCCACGCTTCTCATCGTCATTCCCACGTTTCTCCCTGGTCACTCCCACGTTTCTCCCTGATCACTCCCACGTTTCTCCCTGGTCTGTCCCACGTTTCTCCATGGTCACTCCCACCTTTCTTCCTAGTCACTCCCACGCTTTACCCTGGTCACTCCCACGTTTCTCCCTGGTCACCCCTACGTTTTTCTCTTGACCCCTCCACGTTTCTCTCTTGTCACTCCCACGTTTTCTCTCTTCATTCTCACGTTTCAACCACGTTATTGCTGCTAAGGCAATTCCCCTCTGACTTCTGATCGTATATTCCTATTTTAATTCTAATATTCTCCAGGTTAAGGCAATAACAAGTTGTTTGTGTGTTAGTGCGTCTCAAAAATACTTGATTTAAGCGAGATTGGATAAACTTTGGGGTGAGTGAAGTAAATGATAACTGTTAATTTGCACACCAAACTAAATATTTCATAAATTAATATTGGATGTAACTATTAGAAATATGAACATGAAATACAGTAGGTACTAAGAAATTTTTCAGTGGTTACATGCATTATAATAATATGTAATACTCGGTGAGCGCATATCTTCGCCGTCGCTTTGACCCGTTCTCTCCCAAAATTTAATAAACTGCTAACTGGACAATAACCAATCGTCCCACCAAGTTTCATGCAATATGGTACAATACTTTTTGAGGTATTGAGTTATAACTGACCTTGACCTTTGACCGGATCGCTCCCAAAATTCTAACAGATTGTTCTTGGACTTTGACCAATTGTACCATCAAATGTCAAACAATTTAGTTGAATACTTTTTGAGTTATAAATGGCCTTGACCTTGATCTTTGACCTTAGACCCGATCGCTCCCAAAATCTAACAAAAAGGTTCCTGCATATTGACCAATCGTCCCAACAAGTTTCATGCAATATTGTTCAATACTTTTCGAGTTATGAATGACCTTGACCTTGACATTTGATCGGGTCACTCCCAAAATTATAGCAGAAGAGCACTGGACATGGACTAATCGCTTCACCAAATTTCAGGCAATTTGGTTGAACACTTTTTCAGTTAATCGAATAACAAGATGATAAATAAATAAATAAATAAATAAACGGCGGCTAAAATATGACTTTCCCGCATTCTGCGAAGGTAACTAGTCATCTTAAATTATCTACTCTTCAAAATTACAAATAATGCAACGAAAAGCGAGTCATATTTCTTTATTTATATATTTACATTACAATGAAAATTTTCTTTAACAGATGGTATTTAAGTTTATGAATATTTGTTAAATAATAAATGATAATTTATAAGTTATATATTACTTTTTAATTTCCATTTTATTTGATCTAACTTTCAAATTTAAATTTAAAATTCTGGATTGTTGTTAATTACATGACAAAGGATGATTTCTAGAATTTCAAATCTGAGTTATTTTTCCAATCAGCTCTGATAATAAGATATTAATTACAAATAATTTTTTTGAAATTTTCTTTTTCTGACTACATTTTGTCTCAAAAAATAATATTGAAGAAAATTGGAAATTTAAGACATTTAAAATTCAACATATGAAAATTACATTATTCAATATTATTCGCTGGTTAATTTCGAAAACTGTATGAATGTGTTTCTAAACGCATTGGTTATTATTCCGCCATCTTTCGTGCTTAATATAACGAAGCTTTTTCTTAAAGATCATTTACAGAAGAATGGAGTCACTGACCTAGCATCCAAAGCGCTCCATAAGACTACTTAGGAAGAAAAAGAGTAGTTCTTATTTTTCTCTGGATATTTGGCTATATCTTTACACTCAGAAACTTATAGTAAGCAAAAACAAAATGATAAAAAGATTTCTAGAATATACAATATAGGTAGGTTTAGTGATCTATTTATATAACACACTATTATGGCCTGTGCTGAAACTTCTTATAACATAGTACACTGTATTCCATCAGAAGCGTCGTTTTTAAATTGTGAATTGGGGGAAATTGAAATTATACGCCATTATGTTCATAAAGAGTATATTTTTATCACCCTATAAAAATTTGCATTAATCTTCAACCGGATTTTTTTTTCTGAACTTGAGAAGAAAAAGATCGTCCTGCAGTTTGCAAAAAAATTGTTCTAGGTAAATTCCCTTCGGAAAATTCCACTACAGAAAGTTCCACGGGGGAATTTACCGGTGACGTGCCAAAACACATTATATTTTAACAATACACTGAGATTTCACTCTTTACTTCAAAATCTGGAAAAGGCAGCTAAATTTTACCACCTGAAAAAGTTCACAAGAGTTCATGATCTTTTCAATGAGACTGGTTAGGACAAAAAAAATGTAAGCAAAACAAAAAATAACAGGAGCAGTGATTTTCGAGGTGAAGTGTTTCGTTGAAGAAATCCCGTGTTGCTCCATAAGAAAAGCTTCTCATACGATTTCACATACAAAAACCATGTTTAGGAGGATCGCCAGATATGAACTTCGTTTCCTTTTTTATTATTACACTTCAGTTCAATCATTAACTGATGTCCACAAAGAAGAGAAAACAGTTTTGTCTGTGGACTCTACACGATCTTCGTTGCTATTATTAATGAAATGATTTCAATCGTTTATGCATTTCTTGACGATCGATGATGGCAATTTGTTATGGATTAATGGAGTTTCATAACTCATTGCTTCAGGACATTATTAGGCTCAAGCTGCGCTGTTCGGCAACTAATTCTCCACTTTTGTGGAAGAAAGATGATACTTCACCACAGTGTAAATGTACAATTGCGCTCTAAAATTTTTCAATAAAAGTTTCGAGGTTGAGTATTTTAGCAGATGAATGGAAAATCCTTGCTCAGCACACAGTCCAGATTTCAACCTTTTATACTTTCACTTCTGATCTGCTGCACAAACTCTAGTTTATTGGAGAATACCCAGATTCCATTTAGTCTCTTATTTAATGTGTTCAAATCTTCGATGAAAGATGTAACCAGGAGACTCTTAGCAATGGTTGCAAGAATATTCTGAAGCGTGCGTCGTTGTGTACCTATACTGACCTAATGGGTTCATTTTCAACAAGTTTTGTAGAGCCTCAGTAGATGTGCCTCATACGATATACGATGTGCCTCATACATTAAATGTTTAATAATCATAAAAAATCATCATTTTTGCTTAAAGAGGTGTATAGTTTATTGCAGTTAACTCATTTCAAGTGCTTCTATATAATTCGCAATTTAAAAATAACGTTTCTGATGGAACACAGTGTTCATTATTCTAACTGTAATTTAAGGTTTTCCAAATCACAATGCATGATACGAACATATTCATTATTCATATCATTCAATCACATCAGTAATTCCATGTAAAATTAATGAATTAATTTAGAAAAGTTATAAATATAAAATAGAATCTCAAGCAACTGCAATCATTCTTACAGAATGAAGCCAAGCGGTAATCTGCTGTACTTTCGTCCTCAACCATCAAACTTATGCTCCATAAAATATAAACGACTCACCATTAAAAGACTTTCCTTTTAGTGCTTCTTTAAACTTACGATCGCAGATATTTTATGACTGAATGTAGTAGTGAATCTCCGTGGAGTTTTCACATTCAGTTTTACTTTCAAGGATTGCTCTGCTTAGCTGAAACTGAGAGTTTTACTATTTAGGATTTTTTAGAATAGTAATATATATTTTACTGCAATCTTATATTTTTAGTAGTTATTATTGTGAATGTGTTTAAATAATTATTTAAGGATTGCTCTGATGAGCTGAAACTGAGAATTTCACTATTTAGGATTTTTTAGAATAATAAAATTTACTCTATTGTAATGTTATGCTTTTCAGAGTTTTTATTATGAATGTGTTCACATGAATAGTTAAGGATTATAACTATATTTCATTGTTAGTTAAAATTTAAATTATTATTTTATTTCAAATTATTGATTTCTCATATGTTTAATTAACTTTTTCGGAGCAAGTGAAGATAACAGACTGGGGTCCGCTATCTTCACTATGTGAAATCCTGGTCCGTTATCTTAACTAGCTTCATTTCTGGTCCGTTATCCTAACTAGCTTCATTTCTGGTCCGTTATCTTAACTAGCTTCATTTCTGGTCCGTCATCTTAACTTGGTTAAATTATTAATATTAAAACAATAATTAGAATTAGAATGGCATTTTGGAATCATAGATACCATATTAAAGGATTTAAGCAGAATATTTTCCATTTCTTATTACTTGTTCTTCACAACCTTGAAATTGATCGTTTATTACTGCGAAGAACTTCAGTTGAAATTATCATTTATAAAGTTGTATTAATATTTATAAAAATTGAAGGAAATTTATATTACAACTAATGGAAACTATGTTGATTTTCATCAATTCTTTCAAATACCTTATTTCTGGTCCGTTATCTTTACTTGGTTGAATTCTGTTCCGTTATCTTTACTTGGTTGAATTCTGTTCCGTTATCTTTTCTTGGTTCATTTCTGGTCTTTTATTTTTACTTGCACCACTCGTTCTTTTTAAAAGATCTTAACTAATATTATATTTTGAATCTTGGAGTGATTTCAGATTTTATTGAAGAAATTTTTCTCTTTTTAGAATTATAAATTGCTTCTATCATAGTCAAATAAAATTCTAGTCCTGAAATGGTTGTCGCATTATCTTTTTAATTTTGTTTATACATTTATTTATATAATTTCTTCTCTGGACCATAAACTCTCCCTCTCATTTCCATGTAAAATCTAAAGCTCTGCTGCTAGATTTTCAGTTTCAATTTCCCATCATAGCAGGAAATTAAACTCTAGACCAACACTGCGGCCTTTGCTAACCAGAATTTTGAGATTCAATTAAAATGATCATTATCGAAATTAAATTCGGAGTGAATGAAATCAGCATACAAACCATCATCAGTGAATGCGTGGCCGAATGCAGGCTGACTGTGATTGATAAACGTAATATTGCTGACTGTGTCCATAATTATGTGTTTAGGATTTGGGTATTTTTTTATTGTTAAAAAATTCTAAGAATATTCACCAGAAATATCTTTATCGGGATAACCTTACCTCAAGAATATATTACATATATTTAAATATATATTGATAACGCTTGAAGCTACTCGATAGATCTATAGTCTATGCATATATAAGAATATTTCTATTATGTCGGAGCATAAATATCTTCCTTCGGCGCATCAATTAAATACTCCATTAATATCAGAGCCTCGCATCTCCCAGAATGCCTGACTGCCCTTTCTAAGGATAGAAATGAAGAAAAGAAGATAACATCTATAATGGAAGGGAAAATGATGATCACTTTGCTAGGGAGAGTATCTGCATTACATCTTATATTGCAAGACAAATGGAATGGAAGGGAATAATTAATATCATCTATATATTTATTAATGATGAAATTCTTTGTGAGTATGTATTAGATACTATTATTAAATAGATTGTTCTTGAGAGATTGGTTAATTAGCCATAATTTCATTTTTAATTATCATATATGAAAAGTACCGTGGAGGAAGAGTTCTAAGATCATTTTGATATTGTTCAAGAGAAGCATACAAGGCTAGGAGATTATAGGACATTAAAGGTTTATTGATATATAACTGACGATATAGGTACTTTTACCTATTTTTCCGTGAAATAATGATAGATCAAGGAATAACTCAAGAATTTTTTCCAATTACAGGGAAAACTATTCCATAAAAAACTTCATTTTCAAATTTTGTTGCTTGAACAATCCTTTATTTCATTGGTACGAATAATTTTTTTATACATTTTTCATCAGTTTAAAAAAATGCATTAGAAGCTCCATCCTTTCCACGAAAATCCTTTATATAATATATTTATATCAATACAATAGTAAATAGAGTAACTTCCAACATCTTCATCCACTGAGTTTCACACACTATTCTAAAGTGTTGCCTATTCATTGTATTGAGCGACAACTTCGTTAGTGCCTGATATAAAATGAAACAATACACGGTGTATATATTTGGCATCTAACATTAGGTAGGTTTCTCAGAACTTCCTCAATATAATAACCAGAACAATAAGTTAGTCAGAATTCAATAATGGCTACGGAACTTGAACAAAAGATGTACTTTGTTTGAAATATGGTGTTCGTATGTTAACATTTTATTATAGATCTTACATCTTTTATTTATTTATAACTGAAATAAGGGTATGGAACATTTATTTGTGCAAATGTTATAACTAGCAGTTTCACCATCACATTGCATATACCTTAAATTCAATTTATTTTAATGCAAATTATGTTGAAATTTCAAAAATTGAACAAATTTAATCTCACAGTCGATCACGTTTATTTATTCGACCATAATCTGAAAATAATGAATGAAATTCCCTATAATGAGCAAATTTAACAATACACCTTTGTTGTGAATTTCATATTATTCTTATGTTAAACATCGAACAATATGAAGACTATAAATAAATTGGTATTTCTAATCTATATTGTAATTTAAAAAAAGATGCAAGAAAAGAAGAGAAAATTTATTCATATCTAAGATGGAAATAATATATAGTTTTTATTAATCAATTAATTCTTAGTATAATATGATATAACTAAAACTCCATTCAGTGCGTGTTCATGAACATCATAATAATTCAAATTCATAACATTTAATTTTTCATATCACTCATATGTGTATATTGTATAACTATGATAATTAGGTACACTTGAAAAGCAAACCATTTTGTTGATTATAGTTGAAAGTATGCATTAATGAGCGGTAATTCGATAAGGAATGAGTTATGAAGAGAAAAGTTTGTTATTACTGTTCATTATTTCTCATTGCCTCACAATCTATTAAATTTGTCATAAGTTCTCATGACCTCTTGATATTGACTTTCGACCGGGAGGTCATTCTAAGCCCAATCGATCAAGTGCCCATTGTGAGTCAACATCTACTTTTAACCCCACTATGCAGGGGGACGGGGGAGGTTTCAATACAGAATGAGTAAATGAAAAATTCTCGTAACTAATAAACCTCAAATTCACATAAATAATCACTGGGTATGAATTATCAATCAAGATATTATTTAAAAGATAAGCAATATCTTTACTTAAGAATACCATGAATAACCTATACTAAGTAGGAAAGCGTAGGAATAATGTTTTTACTGATAATCTTTTTAAGGGTAACTTTTCTCTGAATGGTCTGAAAGAAGGAGGAGCCAACTGAGGGGTGAACAATAAGCCGTTTATACTCCAGCCCCTGTTTGGTCCTCTTCTTGTATATATAGTTAGGAGTTGAATTTTAAATAATAAGAATTTTTATACTCTCTACGTAGATGGCTGTTATGAATTTTGTTGTATCCACTAATTTGTTGTCCTGCACGCTTCATAATTGTTTGATAACCTGTCAGGAGGGATGAAAGTGGGGGGGGGGGGAGGCACGCCCCCTCCACATTTATTGATCAATCTAAATAACCAATCAATGAGTTATTAACCTTTAAAAATTCTCTCAAAAGACATATACTCAAGTATCAATATTTCTAAAACTGTATTTCAGTGATATAATAAGCTTATAATTTCTAATCTTAGAGGTGTCACCCAATATTGTTGGAACATTCTTAAAAACACGAAGGGATATCTACTGGTCCTGCAGAAATAATATCGTTAGGTGATACAAAAGTCTCCATAGTTTGCAATGAAAGCTTATTGTTTACTATACCAGCTGGAAGCCTGATTTATTCAGTTTAGGCTAAATTATTGAGTGCAATGAGAGTCTGAATAAATGTCATCTGCATACTAGAATCACTAGTACGTATGATTACTAAAATATCGGCGTTATCTTAAATATTTCAATTTAATTAATTTTTACAAATACAGAACTTGACGAGTTATGATGTTAGAGAGAGGAAAAATATGTAAAAATTATTGCAGAGCAACATCATGTGTATCAAGAACATTCATTTTGCGTACTTGAACCTATCTCTTCACAGCTAACGATATAAAGTAGAAGGATTTATCGAATAATCTATTGGATAAAACTCCTCTTAGACCTCATTTGATGAGACTAGATTTCAGAGTTGTTAACTTGTAAAGGAGAAGTTATCTTCTCGTTACTCATCAAAGATCCTCGGTGTAGCCAAGTTTTTGAACTAGTGCTCAGCATAGAATCATGGGATAATCAATTTAACTAAATATTACAAATTCCCTCAAACAAAGTAATTATTTTGTTTTCTTCAAATTATTTCATCGTAGCAATTATGATTCGAAAAAATGGTCGAGTGTTTTTCTTAAAGTTTTATTGGTCAATGAATTACAACGCTAGGTAAGGTAAAAGTATAAGAATATGATATCGAAATGAATTTTTAAAGAGAACATTAAATCAAATATATACAATATAGATCCAATAAACTGTTCAAGCGTATTATTACCTTTGCAAAATGCGAAAAGGTTTATTATAGTCGGCCTTTATTTATTTATTTATTTTTCTATTTATCATCTTGTTATTCGCACAACTGAAAAAAGTGTTCAACCAAATTTCCTAAAACTTGGGGAAACGATTGGTCAATGTCAAGTGACCTGCTAATAGAATTTTGGGAGTGACTTGATCAAAGGTCAAGGTCATGGTCATTTATAACTCAAAAAGTATTGCACCATATTGCATGACACTTGGTGGGACGATTGATCCATATGCAGGAACCAGTTTGTTAGATTTTGGGAGCGATCAGGTCGAAGATCAAGGTCAAGGCCATTTATAATTCAATAACTCAAAAATTATTCAACCAAATTGTTTGAAATTTAATGGGACTATTGGACAATGTCCACGAACCATCTGGTAGAATTTTGGGAGTGATCCGGTCAAAGGTCAAGGTTATGATAATTTATAACTCAAAAAATGTTGAACCATATTGCATGAAACTTGATGGGTCGATTGGTCACTCTCCAGTCACCAGTTTATTAAATTTTGGTAGCAAACGGATAAGCGACGGCGAAGGTATGCGCTATACCGAGCGCACGTAATCTAGTTCATGGTATTTACATACTATAATGATATTAGAACATTTCATCATTTTTTATTGATTAACTGGAAAGAATGATGAAAAGTATGGCTAAATTATTCAAATATTTCAAGAATGCTCTAAATGACAGTTTGTAAACATTATAATATGTTATTCTCCGACCAAGTTTCCTAATTACAAAAAAAGTGTAAGAAGCTAATATTTGTGGAAGATTATTACTTTTCTACGAGTAGCTGTAATTAATTTTGTTTAGTAGTTGAGAAGCGCAGTCTTATTTCTATGATTGTTGTACTTGTTGTAATTGTAGGGCTGTTTAATCACATTTTGATGCAAATATCGTCATTGTGTAATCATATTTTTTTACAAATATCCCATAAATTTCAGTTTTGTGCATATAGCTACAGCACATCACAACGAGTAATGAGTCACAAGATAAGTTACATTCCAAAATTTGGAAGACTTAAAAAAACAATATTACAGAAACATTTAAAAAATGAGGAGGTTTTTTTGATCGTTACCAGAGGCACTTATGAATTTAGTATATTTATATATTGACATATTCGGTTATTTGTTCTCAGATTCCAGCTACCTAACTGCTTTGATCTGTGACTGTTAAGGAACAGTTTTCACATCATATAAGAAATTTTTAAAGGAATACTTTCGGAGAAAATGGTAAGTAAAAAGGGTCCTTTCTCCATTTTCGGTTGCCCCACCATAACATTCATCCCATGGTAATAAATATGTTCATAGGCAGTGTCCAGCATTCACTCTGTCTAGGATTCAAACTGTTTAGCAACCGGTTCAGGCGAATCGGTGCTATTCCCTTGATTCCCACCACTGACTTTGGGACGAATAGGCCAGTTGTTACATATGTGTCCCAGCAGAACCGAAAGGGTTAAATTACGATTGTGAACTACAAAACCAGGATACATAGTTATAGATAATGTTAAAGAGGTCATTGTGGTAACATATTTACTATCAACAAATAAATAAAACTCCGAACCATTTGGTTGCTCAGTGTAACGCGTTCTACAGTCTACACCCAGTTCAATACACTTTCAATACTCACTCCGAAAAAAGTATGCACATGCACTAGACAGTCTGGAGTCAAAAGCCTTTAAAATAGTACGCAGTCAATCAACGATTTGAAAAATAACGTGACTTATATCCATATGATTTCACTCGAAAAAAAGTAATCCAGGAAGAACCGGTTCAAACGGTTCTTCAATTTCTTTTAACCAAGCCTTGAATCCCAACACTGTTCATAGGTATGAATAAGCTACACCTCGCTATCCATTCCTTCGTATCCCTCTTGTTAGTTAGATCTGCAAAAGCTGCACCGCTTTACCCTCAACATTGCGTCAATTAATTGCATTCCTTCTCTCACAGAGATTTAATTCCAACTGTCAGACAGAAATAACCAACATTTTTATTCAAAAAACATTTTATTGGATTCAGAGATGTAAAAAGTCAGCAGTTCTATTCACTGAAATATCAGTGACAAGTGAGAGCATATAATTTTAGATTAGTTACATTGCAGCATCTTCACATAAAGAGGAAGTTGTTGGTTTTTTTTAAGATAGATCCTAATTGACATCTTTTTCGCGGAGAAAAGAAAAAGGCATTTCATCTTTGTAAGATGAAATTCCGTATTATCTTCCGCATAATATAAAAACCATTTCTTCAAATAAAATCTTCCGAAACAGTACATATAATAAATTTATATTTTATTTCTCAAAGGAATCTTTAAATATTTTTATATCTTCCTTTGTATAATGAAATTTAAATTTATTGAATAAATTTTAAAGTCAATTTTAGAATTATGTTACTCTTCAGATAGTAACCAGCAATAGTTCTCGATGTTATCATTTGTGTACCACATCATGAGTTACTATTCCAATAGTAACCGGGCAATTGATCTCAGTGATATAAATAGTGTATGTGTTGTGCTCAATTTGCCGATTTGAACAATCTCGAGAAAGCGCTGATGGTTTTTAAACTCCTTTCACCCCCAACGCCGAGTGTGCATCAACACCTTCATTTTTTTTTATTATGAAATAGAATACTAATATATGTGTAAAAGGAAGAGTGTTTTCCCCTGTATACCATTGCCATGTTATATAGACTATCCTGAAGTGTGCAGTACAACAAATTGGCAGATACAACAAACTACATTACGGCCATTTATATTTAGAGTTACAAAATAATCTTCATTTAAATAAATATATGGAGATAACTTTGAAAAACTCATACAGAGATGAAATAAATAAATGACAACCTTTCAACGTAAATGGCTGTTGAATATGTTGAATCCGCAAGTTTGTTCTATTACACACTTCATGTTTACCTAATGACCTGTGGGGTGTTGAGGTTACATATATTGGCGATATTCCATTCGATATCATAATAAATAATATCTAGGTATTAACGCACGGTTGAAATTAGTGGGTTAAAGAGGTTTAAAAACACGCAGTTCATTCTCGAGGTTGTGCAAATTCCGCGGAACATACATACAGGTCAAGTTAGTACTCCGGTAGAATACAGCAGCATAAAAGCAATATACCTCAAGGTTAATTTACTGTAGCTTAGAGATGAAGTTCACTAACATTGCCCGAGTCTCACAGATTCAAGGTTAGGTCACTCGGTAAACTCTTTTAGTTCATCAGATATTAAAGTTTACCTGGTGATTACAACATAAAATATTAAATATATTGCAAGAAAATGTTCATAATTTATGCTATATTATACTAAAACAAAATAAATCTCATGGAATACAATTTATCGAGTTGAACTTACATTCAGCATGTGTTGTACCGGTGCATTCGTATCGATGGCAGCCAGGAAAATGTTCATGGCGCTATGGTAACAATGCCTATCGCTGTGCCGTCAGTTGTAGTTGACTTACGATAAAAAGTGGTAGTGAAGTATTGAAACTCTATCGACTAAATTTAAATCGTTTTGAATTCAGAGTGAACAAATTATAAAACTTGAAAGAATTCCATGCTTTATTTAGAGTTGAACTTCATTCGACTTTATATATTTCATAAATTTGATAGACTGAGATTATGAAAATTGAAGTAAATATTTGTTGAAAAATTTCTATAAAGAATTATTGAAATCCCTGATGTAATTTTTTTACAAAAGGGATCAAATTAATGCAATATTCAATTAAATAACCTGCATTCTTTACCTATATTGTGCTGTTTTCCTAACTTGTATCCTTTATCTTAACTTGTATCCTTTATCCAACATGTCTTCTTTACCTAACTTCCGTTCTTTACCTAACTTGGGCTCTGTAATTGATTTGTGTTCTTCACCTGAATTGTATCCTTTACCTAACATGTGTTCTTTACCTAACTTGTGTTCTTTACCTAACTTGTGTTCTTTACCTAACTTGTGTTCTTTACCTAACTTGTGTTCTTTACCTAACTTGTGTTCTTTACCTAACTTGTGTTCTTTACCTAACTTGTGTTCTTTACCTTGTATCCTTTACCTAACTTGTGTTCTTTACCTAACTTGCGTTCTTTACCTAACTTGTGTTCTTTACCTAACTTGTATTTTTTACCTAACTTGTGTTTTTACCTAGAATGTGTTCTTTACCTAACTTGTGTTTTTTACATAGAATTTGTTCTTTACCTAACTTTTGTTCTTTGCCTAATTAGTGTTCATTATCTAACTTGTGTTCTTTACCAAACTTGTGTTCTTTACCTAACTTTTGTTCTTTACCTAACTTGTGTTCATTATCTAACTTGTGTTCTTTATCTACCTTGTGTTCTTTACCTAACTTGTGTTCTTTACCTAACTTGTGTTCATTATCTAACTTGTGTTCTTTATCTACCTTGTGTTCTTTACCTAACTTGTGTTCTTTACCTATAATGAGTTGTTTCCACAGCTTTTTATTCTTTACCTAAATTTAATTGTGTTCCATACCTAACTTGTGTTCTTTACGTAACTTGTGTTCTTTACCTATAATGAGTTGTTTCCACAGCTTTTTATTCTTTACCTTAATTTAATTGTGTTCCATACCTAACTTGTGTTCTTTACCTACTTTGTGTTCTTTACCTAACTTGTGTTCTTTACTTAACTTGTGTTCTTTACCTAACTTGTGTTCTTTACTTAACTTGTGTTCTTTACCTAACTTGTGTTCTTTACCTAACTTGTGTTCTTTACCTAACTTGTGTTCTTTACCTAACTTGTGTTCTTTACCTAACTTGTGTTCTTTACTTAACCTGTGTTCTTTACCTAACTTGTATCCTACCCTATTTGCTGTTCTTAACTTATTTAACTCTCTACAGCAGCAATTAAAATAGCTTTGATCGGTTGCTAGGCAAATAACTGTGTGCCTTCGCAACGTGTCTGTAAGATTACTGAACGTGTATTCCAATACTCAAACTGTCAAACTGTGTTTTTTACATTATATAAGTCTGTATATAATTAACTCAAGTATTTCTTCTACTCATAAAAAAACAGCAATTAAATCTGTTGTAAGTGAAAACATTATTCGTCAATAGGCGCCTATTTATATCATCAAGGTTGATCAACTTTCAATGGAATATGCAAGCGCTAGTTTCAAAGGTACACTCGATAATTTAAATCTTTAATGATTGTGAAATAAATATTAATAAGTTAGAGTATTTTTAATTACAGAGTTGATGATTAATTAATTTTCAAAATGTGAGGAGGAATAAATATATTCCCCAAAATGATTCATCCAACACCACTCCCTCCTGTTGAAGAACAGGGACCTGTTATAGAGGAGCAAGATATTATTTCTAAAATTTTGACAGGATTAGCAAGACCGACATCTTCACAGTCAGTATTGTTAAATTATTGGAAACAATAATTTTGGTAACTCTTTCGGATGGTAGCCTAATAATTTCTCTGTTTTAGATCAATAGTTCTGTTGCAAAATGAGAGGCCGGGGTCTAGCACCACTCAGGGCTCGAGAGCCACAATGAACTCCTTCTTCGGTACGAATAACTTCAACAGATTTCGTGTCGATGATCTAACCAGTTATTCTATGAGTGATCAAAGATGGACTTTGCAGAGGTTAGTGTAGTGCATATAATACATTTTGTAGATGTGTACTTGCAATATTTCAGCCACTTAAGTAAGGAATATATCTATTTGTTTACCACTCAAATACATATAAGTACGTTGATCTTTCTAACATTTCATAGGATTTGAGAAAATAAAATATTTGACTGAAATTGATTTTATATTCTACTAAAAAAACTATGTATTATTTCCCAAATGAAGGAAGAAAATTGGACTGAAGAGAAAGACTATCGGTGTCAAGACCAAAAGGCACCACGACAAACAAACCAGAGAAATCACACTAAGATTTCTCAAAAGTTTCATGAGGAAGGAGTGCATCAGGTAAAACTTTTCATCGACTCGTAAAAATATTATTGAACGCACTGAAGCGTTTCAATGAGTTTATTGACCTAAAAACTCTTACCACCAATTGGTAGGTACAGTATAACTCCTCTATAATGAACTCCTGTATAGTTAATCATCCTGATTACTAGACCCCTATATGATGGACTTACCTCATAGTGAACATATTTAGTTTAGTCAGCCACAAATTTCCTTGGGTTTTAATTTAAACTAATTTAAAATGAAGCGGTTTAAGCTTTGGTAACACATGTTTTTCCTTATCCAACGATATCCATAAATGTACGTTAAAAATTATATTTAAAAATCTCAAATAGTAGAAAATGTAGTACTTTTTAGGAGAGCCAAAAGAGCAGAAAGCTTTTTGTACATTTTGAGTTTTTATGATTCTAGAGAAGGAAATTTGTTTCCCCCAATATTTTGTTTCCCATAAGTTCTTTCGCGTCCAATGAACTCATAAAATCACTGTAGGTAAGAATCAACAGAGAATTTACATTTGTTTCATCCTTCCGAAAATCATGTTTTGTATTATATTATGAAATAATCAACAATAACAAATTAAATTATGAAATTTGGTATATAGCATTTCAGAAAAAGTCGTTGTAGATAACAAAAGTTATCTTATCTAAAAAAAGTCTCATTGTCTCTGTGTGTCTTCTTGAACAAACAACTTGAAGATACGTTAAGAAACGCGAAGAAAATGGCGAAAATATTTGCTGGTGCGGATTGCAGGAACTGAAGCACAAGAATATGCCGCCTTCAGTCAATACAAATAATGATGGTGTCTCCAAATACCAAATCGTCAGGAAAAGGGTGAGTGACTATCATTCTAAATGCTTCAATTGGGGTAAAAAGTTTCTAATTATTAATATTTATTAGACTTAGATAAAAAGATAAGTTAAGAAAACATTTAGAATGATATACTTAGGAGATATAAGTTGTTTCAGATGAGCTATAATTTATTTATAATTGATCATTTCGCTTCCATTTTGAATTAATTCTCGAGTTTAACTGGTATAAATGTATTAGAATGAAATGAAATTGAAATTAAATTCAGCGGTAAGGAAGGGACAACTTTGCAACATTTTAACTTCAAATGAATTATAAATGTGCCCATCAAGGAAGAGTTCAATTTAAAAAAGATTTCTGTGTAAAAAAAAGTTAAATGATACTAAAAAGAAACGTTCTAGTTGAAATGTATTTATTGATCAATTGAAGATGACAATTTTTTGAATACTTAATTATTTCACAATTTTGATTCTTTCAAATCTCTCAAATAATAATATCAATTTTCCTCCTCTTAGAGAGAACATATGCTTGAAATTAGCGAATTCGGACCTGACATGAATAGGAACAGCGCAAGAAGCTTTGGTCTCAACATTCAGCCAGCAATAGAAGAGGACGACGAAAAGGAAATAGCAAATGATGATGAAGCTACGACTGACGACCAACAGAAAATTTATGGAAGAAGAGAGAGTAACAACAGCCAAAGAATCAGGGTGAGAACTAATCAGAAAGTTGTAGATTAACTCTAATTGGATAGTGAACCAAATCATACTTGTCAGACTGTCAGATTATTTTTGATTGCCAAGGGCTTAATTTTAGATTAAATAATCCTTACATGTGAAAAGTTACATTTAATTATTTTATTAGTAGTTATATTTTTAACATTGCAATTAGGTTAATTAGTAATAATGCACTTAACATTGCATCTGTGGTATAGTACGATTATCATACTACCACTTTCACTTTTGTATGACTCTCAATATATTTCTATCTGGTTTTTGATTACGGTTGGTACTCAGAATATGATGTGGAGTCTACCATACATACAATATTAATTTTAACGTTAAATATGAAATCATTTCATGTTAGATAATGAATGCAATTTCACTGTATATTAAGGACTGAATTATATCTATTTTTTTTTTAATTTTTAGTTAGTCATCCAAAAAATGCCAATAAAAAAAAAACAAGAAGTATTTGGTAAACTCCTCTGTAGATTTGTATGAAATGACCCAAGGATTCCAAAACTGTCTTCGTTTTCATTCTAGCATATACACTCATACAATTCTCGTCTTTTGAAATTTGTAAAACAAAATTAAATTGAAAAACTACATTTTTTCGAAAAGTGAAGCCAAAATCGAAAAACAATAAAATATGTTTTTTTTTTTCGAAGTTACATATACCAAACAAATTTAAAAACGTTCGGTTCAAGAATAATTTTTTTTTCAAATGTGGGTTGACCCCCAATTAAAAGCAGTTACGTATTGATTGGTAACTATATAAATTAATCCAACTGAAATAATAAAAGCGTCTACTTCTATAATCTACATATCTCATATCTCCAGAGTTAACACAAAAAACAGTACTAGATAATAAAAGAAAATTGCATGAACTTTTAACAATTGTTTTACCTTGCAAATGGAGCTAGAGTCTTCTTTCAACCCAATTGTTTGGTCTAAATGAATTCTAACTTGATAAATAACACTCCATTCTGGCTCACCTCAATTCATTTCTCATCGTCAAACTGCAATTCTGCTCACCTCCATTAGTTACCAGCTTATATTTTTTCATGTTTTCTTCAATTCTTTGTTAGCACTACTGTGTAGTCTTGTTACATACAAAATCCCACTGTTAATATAATGATTTACTACTGAACACAGAGACATTCACCAGTATTGGCTTCAACTTCTATTATTGGTGACGAAATAGAGACACCAATCAAAGAGTCGAAGGATAATCTTGAGAAACCTACTGAAAATGCAGTCGAAGGAGATTCAAACAATAATAACAGCCAAGACAAATGGGAAATGGACAAAAATATCCAAGAATATCCAACCAATTCTTTCGGAATGATAGATTTCCTAAATGAAACATCAGGTTAGTGCAGGGTTAATAGGGAATCTATATATGATAAAAATATGATTACAAATGAATTATTTTTCTTGTATATTCAAATTATTTACCGGGCTTTGCAAAAGTTCTGTTACACTTCTTATTCTTTAAATTTATCTGTTTTTTAATTTATATTTGGTCACATATAAAAAATGTCCATATATTACAGATACTATTTTGATTCCTAAAAAGTTTCTAAATTTGAATTGCAACGTAATGGAGGCAAAGAGAATTGAAGTATCCGCTTTGTTGCGCGCGGGCCATAAGCAAACTTACATTGCGAATCAATAAAACGTCAGCAGAATAACTGTCTATCGGGTTGCTCAACGTTTTAAGAACTCAGAGTCCCTAAAGGATCGTCCTCGGTCAAGAAAACCACAGGTAGTTAGCCGTGCAACCATCAAGAAGGCATTTGATGATCTGAAGAGCCACGGGAATCGAATTCTCATTTTCTCCGATGAGAAAACATTCACAGTCTATCTCGTCTTCAACAAACAGAATGACCGGGTCGTAAGCTTTCAGAATGTTGTTTCTAAACACCGTCAAGTGTCAACCACCAAGTATCCAGCATCTATCATGATGCTTGGTGTCATAGCATCCAATGGAGAGAAGATGCCCCAATGTGGTTCGAACGGGGATACAGGCTAACCTCCGCTGTTTACAAAGAAATTTTAGAAACAAAAGTTCTCCCATGGAGAACTTTCACCAGAAAGGCAGATTACGTGTATCAGCAGGACGGAGCACCCGCACACACGGCAAAAACTGTGCAGAACTAGTTAGGGACTAACATCTGCTTCTGGTCCAAAGACTTTTGGCCTCCACAGTCACCTGATTTGAACCCCCTCGATTTCAGTGTGTGGGCGCAATTTGAGGGAAAGGCTTGTAAAACGCGCCACAGTAATACAGATGAGCTTAAGGCTTCTGTGAACCGTGCATGGGCGTCCATGAGGAAGGACATCGTCAGGAAGGCATGCAAGAGCTTCCAACCTCGGTTGGAACGTGTCATTGCCGCAAAAGGCGGCCACATTGAATAATATAATATCTTTGTATATTAATAAATTGTAATGTAACAGAAATTTCTTAATTTCACCCAAAAATACGACTTTGGAGGCTTATGAAGTGAGAAAGTCAAAATGTAACAGGACTTTTGCAAAACCCGGTATATTTGCTTCAATTGCTGCATGATTAACATACAAAATAGATAGTTAATTACAAATATATTTTCTTAGAAGAAACGGGTGCTAAAGCTACATTATGTAAATAATCATGATAAATTAGCCTTGTATATGTAACCCAGTGCAGGATGACATGTATCATTACAATAATTATTAAACCAAAAGTACATTAAATGATGGAATTTTAAAATTTAAGTCTGATTTGTTTCTGTTGAAATCTACTCCTAAGTATTTACCTGATTCATTAATTGCTAGTTAACTATAAATATAGATATTAAGTCCCTATTTGATCTACATCACCATTTTAATATGCAGATAACATCTCAATAATTTTTTGTATTCCGGCGTGAAATGCTAATATTCTTAGGGTTATTATTGCAAATGGGCAGTTCGAGCTAAGTATTTGAATTTCGGTGCCATTTCGAGCTAACTTGGCTAATCGTTATTTATACTTTCCAGGTTCAAGCAAACCAGCAAAGTACGTTAGAGTCAGTAACATCACTGAAATGGACAGCATTCTCACTCTTCTTGTCGACTACTGGAAGCTCACTGATCCTGCTAGACCAAGTTTGGTCATCTCAGTGACTGGAGGCGCCAAGAACTTCAAACTTGATGGACACAAGAAAGTGAAATTTAATCAGGGTCTTCTGAATGTGAGTAAAATGCCAATTCTAATACACTCTGAAATGAAATTTATACCACGTTCCATTAATAGATTTATTTAAAAGTACACAGATCTGGGCACGTGTCACTTGTATATCTTACATGTTGAAGCGTAACATTTTCCATGTAATTAAAAGACAAATACACACTGTGTACAAGTATATATGGTGACAGAAAATTTTATATAAGATAATTACCTTCAATACTCAGGCTGTACGATCTACAAATGCCTGGATAATATCTGGTGGAATGAATATTGGAGTCATGAAAGCAGTTGGCGAAGCTGTTAACCTAGGACAGAATATAGTAAAGGTACAAAATTAACTAAAATAGAAAAAATATCATTGATATGACTGAATATGTTGATGGTTAACCTAAGAATTAATATTTCAGATAAAAAGAAAGAACCTGTTTGACGAGGTAAGAAATTCTTCACAAACTTTATTAATGGTTTAGTTATTTATTTAACTATATAGATGATGATGATGATGATGAATGGAATCCCTGCTCGCATTAATTTTATGATTAATAATATATGATTATTGACTATTTACCAGGAAAGCCTACATTTTGTGCGGGGAATAAAATGTATTGGAGTCGCTCCTTGGGGATACATTAAGAATTACGAAGAATTAGTAAATTCTGATCCATATCAATTCTCCAATGTGAAGTAAGTTATAATATAATTTATTCCCGATTTCACTATTTATATAGTTAACTCTTTTAAATCTTTCTTTTAACGTTCTAGCATAATCTTCTGTCAAAGTTACACTTCCCTCAAACTTACACTTTCTTCTAACTTATACTTCCCTCTAACTTACACTTCCCTCTAACTTACACTTCCCTCTAACTTACACTTCCCTCTAAATACACTTTCCTCTAAATTACACTTCCTTCTAACTTACCCTTCCCTCTAACTTACACTTCCCTCTAAATACACTTTCCTCTAAATTACACTTCCCTCTAACTTACCCTTCCCTCTAACTTACACTTCCCTCTAACCTACACTTCCCTCTAACTTACACTTCCCTCTAACTTCCTATTCCCCCCAGGTATAAAATAGACGACAAGCACGAGAAAAAAACCAACGTTTCCCTCAATGGTGACCACACTCACTTCCTTCTTGTCGATAACGGAATGAGGAACTCTTTCAGTGGCGCTGATAAATTCAGGTGACTTCTGAAATTAATATCATTTAATAGCAATGTAAACTCTGCCAATGACAACTTAATTCATATACGGTGAAGAGGAATGGCGCCAAAAACGGATCATCACCCAATTTAACTCAGTTTATTCATTCCGATTTTTAGATTATTGGATACATTGATTATTTTTATTTTATAAAATTTCTAAAATATCATGGGGAAAGTATATATCTAAAATGACTAATTAGCTAATGTTCATCGAGCGATAATTTATCAATGTGAAATTGACTTGTCAGAACTATCAGATATCAATAAAAGAGACCACAAATATAGTGAACCACCAAAAATTGAAATACCAAATTTTTGATCATTTTCAGTAACAAGGAAAGTATTCGAATACAAAATTGATAAACTTGTACCTTTTTTAGGTTCTATTTATATCTCCGTAATGAACAGTGTTCTAAAAAATAGTCCATTCTGAGATAAACAATAACTCTATTATAACGTTCAAACAGTGTCTGTAAGTAAAATATTATTATTAAGTAAAACTCCATGTACACAATACATGACACAAGTACCTTACTTAAAGTGATAATACATTACTAGTATCAGACAAAGAAACAATTTACTTAGTAGATTCTTCTCGGAAAGATCACACATATCAAAAAAAAAAAAGAAATGTAGTAATTCGAAGATTCTGTAAATGTGAAATCATAAGTTTCAAATTACCTATTTTCTACTGACTTACCTCAGAACGCGACTGGAAGAGGCCATCGAAATGCCGGAACCACAAGGTCTAGGGGTGCCGGTAGTTATGATTCTTCTGGACGGTGGTTTGAGTTCCATAGTGAAGTGCTCCATGGCCCTCAAGAGAGGAATTCCAGTTGTTGTTGTAGCGGGGAGTGGAAGAGCTTCAGATCTCATAGCGTTCGCATTCTGTATGAGTGTCAAGACTAACTCGTGAGTATTTGAAACTCAATAAGTAATTTTGTAATGAAATTTTTTATTCTAATAGCAGATTAACACAGTTTTGATCAAATTTATCACATACCAATATAAGTGGGCTGCATTTGAAATTGTTTGCAAAAAGGTAAAGGGTTTGATAGCTGATTCTTATATGCATTTTGGGTATTGATTTCAAAAACTTTATTTATTTTTCCCTATATTGTCACAATTTTACGCTACACATATTTGAGGAAAAATGGAAAATGTAATGTAAAATTCTATATATATTTACAAAAAATCACTATGAATTGTATACTGAACTAATGGACCAAAAATGTGTAATATATTAAATAGAAGAAGTGTGTTGAAACTTAAATCATATATATTAACTCGTAATTACAACTTTTTAAAAATGGTATAGCACAAAATTCTGAACTGATTGAGCCCAAAAACCTTTCTGAAATCAACATGCAAATTAGCATGAAACTTGAGAATTATGCATGGCAATGTAGTCTATCAAAGTAAAATATAGTTTTTGCTATTAGATAATACAATTCATTAATGAATTCCTTCCGTATATTGTACTGAAGCAAAATATAATTTGCAAATTTTTCGATAAATAATGAAAAGAAATTGTTTTTCGTTCCAGAGGGGAGTATGCATTACGTAAATACCACTGGGACATCTTACAACTGAGGGTTGAGAGTGAGATGATAGATTATGATCACAAAGCAAGACAGGTGAGCATTGTATTTATATAATATTTATTTCAACATTTAGATAAATATTCGAATCCAAAACATGGTCCCGAAAAGCTTTTGTCTCTTCCGAATAAGCGAATCATTTTTCGGAATTTTATCTCTCCCGCATGGTTTTCTATCGATTCAGTGATGCAAGCATAATTTTTTTTAAAAGATAATATTCTTAAGGACAGGTAACACTTTTCTAATTGTCAGCAAGGAGGAATAGCCAAAATAAGGTGGAGCTCTAAACCGTTAGTGCTCCGCCTCTCTTACTCCTCCTTCTTCCAAATAGTTATGAGTTAAATTAAATTAAATTTCAAATAAAAAGAACTTTGAAACTGAACAAAGATGGCTGTAATGTAGTTTTATTGTATCCGCGAGTTTGTTGTACTGAAAACTTCATGATAGTTAATGACCTAGCAGAATGATTCGGAGGACAGCACGCCCCGAACATCCATATAGGTAATCAATTAGTTACTAACCGTATAAACATTATCCTGAAAAACTTATCCGCTAGGAACAATATTTTTATAACCTTATAGTGATAGTAACCTTCTAATTTCAACCTTAGAGGTGTCATCCATCAATAAGCACCTTTTTAATGATTAAAATACTCTTTTGATCAGACTTGCCTGCAGATGATCGTTCAATGTTGCAAATACTCAAATCTCATCACGATTTACGATATAGACTCGGATCAAGATATGGATCAGTACATCCTCTACGCATTGCTCAAAGGTGAGATGGGAACTTTCATATTTTTTTCGGATATTCTACAAATTACTGTTACATCTAAGTCTGACTAACAACTAGTTTATAAATATATAATTTGAAAAATTCAGTAAGATTGGAATTAAAAAATATATACATATAATGACTAAAAGTATGGATGAACTGGTAATATTTCATCTAAACATGTGAATTCTTCATGAAGGGAGGAACGTGAAATCAGAAGCATCTCGTTTGGATCAATTGTACCTCTCAGTTCTCTGGAATAGACCTGACATTGCTGAATCTCACATATTCAAATGTAAGCATTCTACAGACTCATATGATCCCCTCATTTTTCATTCATATACGGAGTAACTAATATATCATTTATCAACAATTTTTCTAATTATTGATTCTTTAATCTTAGAAAACTGTGAAATTAGAAAGTATAAATGAAGGGTCTAAATGGTTTTTAGATCCTTCAACTGTTATTGGTAAGGAAAGAGCTTAAAGTATTAAATAAGTTCTTTACTATATTTTCTTTTCAATTCTAGCTTCCTCGTATTGGCCTACCTCTTCATTGGAAGATTTGATGACCATAGCCCTTCTTGAGGAGAAAGTAGAGTTTGTGAAGTTGTTCATCATGAATGGCTTGGTCACATCTGAATACCTGACTGTCAGCAACCTCAGGAAACTGTACAATGACTCGGTAAATGTAGATAACACTGAGTAATGATTTTGATGAAAATTAATAAATCAAATATATTGATTAGAACCTAGATAGTTCATTTAAGGTGCTCTTTTGTAAATATTATTTAATAACCACTATTTACCTGTTTCACAGTGCCATCCTAATAAGCACATCACAAAATTGCTCCAAAGAACTAGACACTCATCCGAGTTTTATTTGAAAAACGTCCACGATATTCTGATTGTTTTGATCGGACAACACAATGATTCGACTTATCTGGCAGATACTCGTGCAAATTGTTTGGAAAACACGCACATTAACCACTACACTTTTGAAGTGAGTATTTGCTTTATAAATTGGATACCTTGGTAAAAATGAATCAACTCCAAATACCAAAGTGAATCATAGTGATTTTTTTAAATTCATAGAATAATCTATTTAACCTTAATTGTTTTAAAATTTGATCATTTTTTTAAATCACCAAAATCCTTCCTCGTATTAACAAAATTATTAAAGTAATTATTGATTTTTTTTAAAGTAACAGATCGTTTCAGTACAACAATACAATATTTCAAACATTTCATTATTTGAGCCACTTGTAAAAGAGTTCTTACAATTTCACCAATGATAAGAGTAAGTTATTTAAATGCTGAATAATTATTATGCAAATAGGATAAATAAATATTGTTGATGATATGATTCTGCATCATATGAAACAATGTAAATATGCTATAATCAGTTGGTAAACTTATGAAACTTATCAGTTAATTTCGTAATCATCTACTGAACTACATTTCTAAATTGATCTTTCTTCTAAACTTAGGATGCCTATCAAGAGTTGTTCATTTGGGCCATTTTCACTCATCGGGGAGAATTGGCCAGGTTTCTCTGGGAGAGAACCAGCTCACCACTCACCTGTGCAGTCATTGGAAGTTGTCTCTACAGAGCTCTTTGGAGATCACTTGGGGCTAAAAATAGTGAACTTAGAGCCCAGTATATGAAGTACAAAAAGCAGTTCGAACAACTGTCTGTTCAAGTAAATTGCACCAAATTTAAAACCTAGATCACGATTATCTATTTGCAAGTGACTGTTACACTCAATAAATTAGAAATCATATGAATTTCAAATATTATTCAGGATTTCCAATGAATTCCAAATTTGACAGTTTAATAGTAAAACAATAGAGTGAATTAATCTTTTGATTGATTTTCAGTTTCTAGAAGAATGCTATTTAATGGACCCGTCTAATGCCATGGGAATAGTGGAGAGAAGAAACAAGAAATGGGGAGAATTGGATTGCTTAGAACTAGGACTTTCTGGTGAGCGCAAAAACTATAAATTTCATTATAATAATCTGCTTATATTCCACACTATGATTTTCAGCTCTATGGACAAAATTAATCAATACAGATAAGATCATTTTCTTTAGTTTTAAAGTAAATGGTCCGTGTTGTCTAATGGTGGGTGACCGAAAATTTCGAACTCGGAAAATTCGGTCTCAAATCTTTCGGTCTTGGAATGAATGAAGATTATTTTGAAATTCTGAACATAAATTGCCGTTATATGTAGTTAGTTGTATCTGTTAGCTTGTTGTACTGAAACCTTCAGGGGATTTGAGGGCTGCACGCCCCTCAAATCTCAGACTTTCGTTCTGAGGTTTGTTTTTTCGAATTTTCCTCTCAAATTTCATATTAAATAAATGTCAAAAAATGTCAAAATTACCGATTTCACGCACCATTTTACAACAGTTAATGATGTTTTCCGCTTTTAATAAATATACTAAACATTTTAGCAATCATTGTTTTAACTTTTTCTATTATTGTTCTTTAATATAATTATAATAAAATGAGACCGATTTTTCCGAAAACGAATTTTTTGAGATCGAATTTTCCATGACCGAATTTTCTGAGAATCCTAATGGTGTTATATCGTGACAGGAAATGCCATGAATTTCGTTGCGTCGTCATGTTGTCAAACTAGTGTTGATCTCAGTTGGCAGAGAGGTATGATTAAACTGCCGTCATTCTGGACTTTAATCGCGATATTTCTTCCTCTTCTCCTTTGGACTCGACTTTTCAGGTAGATATGAAAAATAATAATATGTTCATAAGATTTCATTGGTCCTTTTTGTTTATTATATTGCTCTTTATCAAGTCATACCTAATTCAAACATTCCCATCTTTTAATAGCTGGTACTTATATGTATATCTGTGATTTATTTTTGCCTTTAAAAATATATCATTAATTATATTATTAACAAATTTTTATTGCATTTGATATATTTTAGTATAGCTAAAAAATTCATACGAATTGGAGCAAAAAACTAACTCGCTGCAACATTTTTTTCTTTTTAATGAAGATTTCAAAAAATCGGAGATAACGGAGGAGAGTTGACCAAATTACAGAAGTTATTAGTTTTCTACAAAACACCGAAAGTGAAATTCTACGCTCATTCGATGTCGTTCATCATCTTCTTAACACTCTATTCCTATGTGGTTCTCTTTGACTTTCATTTCATAATGGCAACAAGCGAAAAGTTAGCTTTGATTTGGCTCATTACTTACATGATGGAAGAATTCAATGAGGTAAGAGCTGTTTGAAGACCATCCTGTTTATGGTTTTCGTTTGAATGGACTTCTGTTCTGTAGTAGTTTGAGTGTGTATGGTAAAACAATAAAAACTGTACATATATTTTTGAAACATACACTTGAATGTAGAGCTGAGAGAACTATGGAATTATGAGAATATATTTTCACAAGATTAGTTCTAATATTACTTTTCCGTTATTGAATGGATAATGAATAATTACTTCAGAGATATCAATTGACATTTTACTACATAGATTTGTATATTCATCGTTTCAGTTCAATTTTTTTGATATTTTGAAATAATGATTCAATAATTATCCACTTCAGTTACTATTTCAACAATCCGTGTCGTTAGAGGCAAAGTTATACGCCTGGTGGCAGTCTGTGTGGAACCGATTTGACTCCATCGCCTTCGTATGTGCAATCACTGCATTCATCCTCAGACTCTTCTCCACAACGTTTTCCTACGGTCGAATGGCCTACGCCGTTAATACCCCGATATTCTTCTGTAGACTGCTCAGAATATACCACCTGCATTACAGTCTTGGACCGAAACTTGTTATATTCTATAGGATGGTGGGTATTTAACTATCTTCCAATTTGCACAAACGCGATACAAAAGAGTGTATACATCTGAAATATATTGAATATCTAGTAAATGATTAAATTTTGTAATAGTCAATGCTATGTGGATAGGTAATCTATCTAAAATATGTTTAAGTAGAAATGGATTCAGTCACAATAGTAATATGTTTGATATGGTCGTAATATATAATTTCTCTACTTTCAAATTTGTCTAATCAAATTCTGTACTTTTCCAGTTATCAGAAGTGGCTATTTTCCTGCTACTTTTGGTGATATTCATTCTTGGATATGGTCTGGCATCGCAATCACTGCTGGTTCCGTCTCCTAGTAGAAAATTTGATTTAGAATCGATAAAGCACACTGTTGAGCAAGTGGTTCTGACTCCCTACTGGCAGATGTATGGAGAGCTTCAACTTGATGCAGTAGAAGGTAGTTTCTAATAGTTTTCGGTTACAATTATTTCTTCTTTTTAACTAAGAAAATCTAAGGTATCTAACTTATTATTGTACAGGGGAAGATGTATTGGTATGCCATGACGCAGGATTTGGAGTTCCAGAAGTTTGTGAAAATCCTAGCAATTACACTTGGGCTGTCAAGTTCATGTTAATATTTTACATGATAATTGGAAACATCATGCTACTGAACTTGCTCATTGCTGTTTTCACGTAGGTTTGAACGTGGAACTATCTATCATATTATTTCATATAAAAATTCAAAGTTAGATAAAAATATACTTTACTTTCTCGTTTTCAGTTACGTTTTCGATGAAGTGCAGGAAAATTCGATGGAGATTTGGAAATTTGAGCGGTACAATCTAATCCGAGAATATGATGCGAAGCCGGGATTGGTTCCTCCTTTCGTCATTTTTGAACATATCTTCCGAATTTCAAAGTGGTTTTGGAAAAAATATTTAAGGAAGAAAAAAGAAAACTGTACGTAATTTAACAGATGTGTTATATGCCAAATTGAGAAGATATAGTTACCTTTAATACAATATTATGGACTAATTTCATTCTTGTTCAATACAGTGGAGGATTTTATGAGTGCATCTATAATTTCTTTGAAGATTTTCGAGAAAGAGGCAATCACTTCCTACCTCTCGAAGGTGCAGAAAAAAGAAGAAGCTACCATAGAATTCAAAATGGCGAAAGTCACGGAGAAGTTAGTTGAAATGAACTGATGAGCTACATATAATTAAGGTTGTACATAATTTTGGCAATTATTATTTGATTCAATTTCCTTTTCTAGGATCGACGTGATAGCAAAGTTTGTTGAAGATGAACAAGAAAAAAGACATTTGTAAGTAGCAATTATAGTATGTTTCAATTTCAAATCTGTTTCTGAATGAAAATATCTCATCGTTGAAGTTTTTCAAATATCTAAAATGAACAAATTTCTATATGAATATTAATTATTTCAACCCTTATCATAATTTAAATATAATATGTTCAAAGTTTAATAAAAATAAACTATTTACCAATCAACTAACATTCCTATATAAATCACTATCATTATTTTTTGAAGGGATGAGAGTGTGGAGTTGATGAGTGAAATGACGGACATCAATGAAGATGAATTAGAGGACGATGGTCTAAAGGCTATTTCTACAAACAATCACTTAAACTTATCATCGTCATCATCAGATGATGATGATGTTTCTACCAAACCTCTGAGGAAGAAACAAGCTAAAAATAAACAATCTAAACGTCAATTAAGATTTAAAAATGACATTTCCTTGGGTGATAGACAGGTTCTCAGGCGACAAATAACATCAGCTCAAAGATTTCAACGGAGATCAAAGCATATAAGAGATACCCAGCTTGAATTTTCTGGAGACAAATCACCCGGAATTGAGAAAGAAGTATGTGCAACAAGCTTAAATAATTTTAGATATTGTATTCACAAAAATATTACTTCAATTGAATAATCTTGAACAATAATTTTTACCTTGAAATATTGAAATGTTTTGTCTGTTTGTAGGCATGCTATTCATAGCTATAAATACAAAATTTAATAATTAAATAATACACTCACATTATATATGGACTGCTTACAAGCAGGATAGAAACACAGATAATAACCCTAATTTCATTCACTGAGGGCACAAAATATTAAAGATGAATTTTCCATTTAAGTATCGTCTTCCATTTTTAATTTTGGTTAGAAACAACCCGGTGTAGTGGTATTAATACGAATTATTTAGATTAACGTTCTTTCCAACCGCTGAACTCCTTTTTCTTACAGAAATGGAAGGCCGAAATTGATCCAGATTTCATTACCTTTGAAGAAGTTAATCGACCTTCTTCATCGTATGCTGACTCGAAGAACGAAAACAGAACAGAAAGATCTTCAGTCATCCCTAAGTCTGCTTCGAGGCTCAGAACAACACCTCATGGTGACCCGTCTAACGCCATTGAGACACTCCAATCTGACATGACTAAGATGAATTCGAAAATAGATGCAATAAGTGACCTGATCTTAGATATGTCGAACAAGCTCAAACAATCCTAAATAAGAATGTACTTTTTAGAATTTTGTATGGAAGCACATCGGGTAAATGATTTAGTACAACATATAGACCCTTTGCACAAACATGATTTTGCCTAATCAAGCACTCTATTTGCCCTTCATATTATATAAAATTGAAATATAATAAATAGAAGCTTTGTTAACCTTCAAAAGAAAAGATAACTGAAAAATACTAACTTTTTCACAAAATATCATATTCCTACAAATAATTTTTCAAAAGATTTGTTCAAATTTATTTTTTCTTAAAATTTGATAACAACAGAAGTAAACAATTATCAATAAATGAGCATCTATAGTGTGGTGCCTTATTCTAACATAAGTATGATGCTATTAACCATTAAAGAGTGTGAATTGTCTTCATTCTAGTATATCTGCAGAATAATATAATCTTTTCAGAAAATAATTTATTTCACTTTACACATTAATTTGGAGAAATTTGTTTTAGAATTTGAACGCTGATATCAGACTTCGCTCATCCTAATAGGCAATTAGGAATTGCATTTAATCTTCTATTTTCTGATATCACACTAATAACTCGAGTAAGTGTGATGATTGTCACACTAATAACTCGAGTAAGTGTGATGATTATCACACTAATAACTCGAGTAAGTGTGATGATTATCACACTAATAACTCGAGTAAGTGTGATGATTATCACACTAATAACTCGAGTAAGTGTGATGATTATCACACTAATAACTCGAGTAAGTGTGATGATTATCACACTAATAACTCGAGTAAGTGTGATGATTATCACACTAATAACTCGAGTAAGTGTGATGATTATCACACTAATAACTCGAGTAAGTGTGATGATTATCACACTAATAACTCGAGTAAGTGCGATGATTATCACACTAATAACTCGAGTAAGTGTGATTTTTGGATTATTAGATAGCATACTAATCATTTTAAATGGTACACCAAAAATGTTCATTCATGAAAAAAGAATTTGAATAAAACTTGAAGGAAACTGTTTTGACAATATCAATCAGGAGTATATTTAGAACCAAAATTATTTATCGAATAACAAAATGGCAGCCTGTTTAGACAGAATCATTAAGGACTATATTAAGAACCAAAGTAGCATATAATATTACTAAAATACCTTAGGAGTTAGCTCTCTAGACTGCTTTTTATATGAAGTTAAATTTAGATTCCCCATGATTATAGCATTTTCATTGAGGATTAGGATATCGTCATCTTTTTCGTTAAATTTCAGCAAAGATGGTTTACTGAAGGTTCTACCTGACTGCTTAATGTAGTACCATGCGTAGTACAATTTTTCGTGACAATACCTTTGATGCTAAAGCCCATATTACACTGTGGGGCTCGCCAGATCGACTAAATCGGATCGACTGAAAGATTTTAATTTATTATAAACTCTCATACACTGTGGGTACTGCTACCTTCGACAGTTAACTCTCTCTATAAAAAATATTTTACCATAAAAAAGTGTAACATAGAACAAGAAGATAAAAAAATAACACCGGAATGATAAAATTAAAGTAAAGTTTAAATACAAACAATGATCACATTTACAGTCCTAAACCAATTCCTTAATAATAATATCTTCCATAATTCGATAGAATAGTTAGTTCACGGAGCTCCATCTCTTTAGCTGTCTAAAGAATTCCTCCATTCTGAGGTTTCGAAGAGTTTTCTCCGGCCAAAGCCTCTCAGACAGCTGGATCAGATGATACGAAATTGCTCTGCGAGCTGGACAATATTTTTAAAGAAATAGCCCTGGAAATTGAGTGAAATTGAATGAACAATAGTTTATTTAAACTATATATTCATTGGTAAAATAATTCATTATTTTTATGTGTAGTTATATATTTTCGTTTTCTTTTCATAGATAGATTTCCTTATAAAAATAACACCTAGATTATAAGTGATTTTTGTAATATTATCAAATATATAAACAATGAAGTTATTTTAAGTTTTCTAATTGAAATATTTGCGTTGAAGGCATTTTAAGATTTCCTATTAATATATCAATGTTGAAGGTATTTTTTGTTTACTTAGTAAAATATCAATAATGTAGCCATTATTCATAACAATATGGGAATTCTGTTTAGTAGAAATATCATATATATAAATAAACAAAACATAAATTCAAGTTATCGGAACTATATAATGACAGAAATGCGTTTCTTATATATAAATTATGAAATCAATTATGTCTTTTTGTATGACTGCGATAGTGATAAAATGATTTGAGAAATATACCCTATAACCAACATTACTCATTTCAGTTTCCTACACAGAAGCGAATAACAATCATTACTTGCCAGTGTGAGCAATAGTAGCTGTAATGGCAGCTGCAGAAACACTTCTAATGGACCTCTAATGTGCTTTGGAGAACCATAAAATACGCTCAAGACTTACTAACAAAATAATCGCATTTGTGCGCTAATTCTCTATGAGAATCTCAGTGAAATAGAACCGACTGTAATTATGTTTCTTAGTAAACAGAAAAGCAGGGATTGTTTACCCAAGAAAAGATTTCACATAAGTGTCGAAATTATTAATTATTATTCTTATTTATTCAATTGGACTTAATGAATCATTAAGTACAACGTAAACAACATCAATGCTAATTGATTCATACGTCCATGGATGTCAACGTTCTCTCGAATATGGTGTCCTCTCATCGCAAAAAAAAACCACATCTCACAGTCCATTGACTTTTGCTGACTCAGCTAGAGTTGGGACGGGGACGTATCCATGATGCCAGAGGGTATTCAATACATCTCATTACGCCAAAAATTGGGTAAATTTTTCTTTCGGAAATTGAAAGAGAGAAGAAAAGTGGAAGGGAGCTTGTCTGATGTAAAGTCCTAGATATCTAGTACTGACGAATCAAACTATGAACTTGCACACAGATTCAATGTGGAAATTAAAACACTTTAGAGAGAATAATTATATACTTAATTATTATAAAGGTACCTGACCTGACAATAGTTATGTAGTAGCCAGCAGGAGGGACCCTAACAGAATCCAGAAATCCCCTAACAGAATGATGGATTAAAATGTACAAGTTTTGGTCTAATGGCGATAATGGTCATAGGGCGATATTGGTCTTAGGGCGATAATGGTCTGATGACCATAATTGGCATTACACTATCACACAATTATAACTAGTATATCTGATAAAATTATTAAATGGTATGCCGTTCAATTTACCACTAGTCAAGTATTTCTGCGGTGAGAATCTAATGAAAAAATTACAGAATAATTATTATCGTTTCTGAATTGTTAGCGATGCAGTACAGTGCGGGGTTCTGAGGACATTTCGATTTGGGTGCCATATAGAACCACAACAAAATTAATAATTAGAGTTATCTTTAAATTTATGGTTCGGTTGAAGTTATTATTCACTGGTTAAAATATAAAACCTTACTCAGGTAAAACCGTGCATAGTATTTTCTTGAAATAAGTTCTCAAAGTTGAATTACAAGTGAAAAAATTGGTCCATCAACATGAATAATATTTAAGGTTGTTGAATGTCCGACCATCAGTCCAAGAACCTATGAAAAAATCAAATAACCTACCTAAATGAATTGCAAATTGTTCCTAAGTTTGACCAGTGGTAACCCTAGCATAACAGAACTCTTCTCTATAACTATCTGGTTATCCTGAAAGTAAACCAGATAGTTTCCTGACAGTAAACCAGATAGTTTCCTGTTTTCCTGACAGTAAACTACCTATAAGTGAAGAGAATAAGAATCTTTACCAAACCCAATTAAAGTAGCTATTCTTTAAAATTTAATGAGATAAGCTACTTACTATTTGTTCGCCGTAAGTGGTAACCTAGTAAAGGAGCATAATCTAACTAATCGAGTGGGAGTATCATCTGCTCTACTTTGATTATAAAAAGTTACCATCCTAATCTCATCCTCTTTCTATAACTCTAAAGTTTAAATGATCCTTTTCACGATTATCTCTTTCTCTATCTTTATGTTCTCTAAATGAAGATTACTGTTCTATAACGAAATCTACAATGTGAGACTGTGGTTTTCCCATACTTTCATACTGAGACCTAAGGCCAGCTAGACTTGGAGTCCGACCTTCCATTTCAGCAGTACTACCATTTGAATGAATTTCTAAATTAAAGTTGACACCCAAGATATTCTACTAATTAATTCAGAAATCTTTTAACTGAAGGAAATTACACTAAATTAAATCTCTAGTTTTTTTTTCAAATCGTTCAGGAATGATTATTTCAGCTATCTAATATCTTAATGATGCAATTCGGTTATTACTACAAAATATTGATCGAATCATAAACACTTTGAATTCGTTAGATTCTGATGTCTGGACCTAGGCTATCAATATTAATACGTGTGTCCCAGTTACAAAATCCCAAATATGGAAAAATACTATAAAATAGAAGTGAGAAATTCCACTTTTAAATGCTAAACTCTTCACACTAACTCAGTTAGGCGATTAGGTAACATTTAAAGTGAAAAAGTCGGGTCCCTATTTGGGCGCCACTGTAAACTGCAAAAGCCTAGATTTCTAGCCCTTTCGAAATAAACTCTATCCGTCCAACTAGAGTCAATGTGGAAAGTAAAACTCCTCAGAGAGAATAATTATATACTAAATTAGGATCAAGTGTAGTTTATGGACCCCAGCTAAATCTGGGGTCTTTAAACTACACTTGGGTTAACCCTTGAGTCCTTAAACTACACTTGGGGTATAGTTTGAAAATTTGAGGTCCATAAATTGTACTTGATCTTTGATTACTTATAATTATTTTTATTTCATTATAATGATTATTATGTTAGTTACGATTTCCTTATATTGGGTAACATTTTGTTTTTATTTCCCAATATTACTATCATTTTAATTAGATATTTGTCTTTGCTTCATCCATTCAATGACAAGTAGTGGATCTTCACCAAGTAAAGGTAGAATTTCTGTTTGGAATGTTGCTTTGTTCATTTTTTTTAGTCTGAACACCGTAGTAGAAGAATTATTTTGATTTGATTGCAGTCAAAACATGCAGAACGCCGTAGCACTGGGGTCCTTAAACTACGCTTGGGGTACAGTTTGAAAATTTGGGGTCCTTAAACTACACTTGATCCCTAAATTATTATAAAGGTATCTGACCTGAAAATAGTCATATTATCATATAGTAGCCAGTACAAGCGTCATGGATTCAGAAATTCTCTAGCAGAATGATTGTTTAAGATGAATAAGTTTTGGTCTAATGACGATAATGATCTATGAGCGATAATGGTCTGAGTGCGATAATGGTCTGATGACGATAATGGTCTTATAACGAAAGTACAATGTCTCTGACTTCACTTAAGATGAAAATATCTTCTTCAGTGTAAGGTATGACCAGGACGCACAGTGCGAGGTGAGTGAGAACACAGGATTAACGTTAGCTTTCAACTATGTGCAAATTAAGAAAGCAAAAACACCCACTCCCGAATAAGTCCTATCATACGATAGGAGTTTATAGAAGAGATTCAAGATGAGAATTAATGATATTTCCATTCGTTTTTTATTATCTAAACTTTCTCTTTTTAATAAATATTCTTATTCTTATTATCCTTAATTATTTCTATACACTGATTCTAACAAGCAAACTTGGTTGATTCGATTAGGCATAGTGGACTCCGAACTTAGATAAGTCTCGTCTAATCAGAGAGCTCGAAACATTCCAACAGTGAGCAAGTTGTACTATACAAAATGGTATGAGCACACTGATCGTTTTCGACTAGTATGGTTGATGTAAATGTTTGAAATGTACAAACATTTGCATCAGCAAAACCCTTATGATGACATACAATTCTCAACTTCTGAAATTTTGGCAATCCAATGTAAATAAATTTGCAACTAATTGTTTCAAATAGTGATCTTTAGCCTTGTTGAAACAATTTGAATTCATTCTAATGAAAAAATCATAGATATTCTCTATCATATCATTATTAATTTACTCATCGTGAAATTCTTTCAATTCAAAGTTTCAATTTTGAAGTACACATATGTTGTAAAAAATATTTTTTTAAATTAATGCAAATAGCTTGCTCTCCATTTTTCATATTAATATCAACATGCCTGACTGCAACACGACAAGTAAGATGTAGGAAATGTGTGTAGGTAATGTTTTCGATTGCGTGCATTTACTCCGGTGACGTGATTCATGCTCTGTTGCGTGACTTTGGTGTAAATTATTCATGATTTACACTGATTGAAATTTGCTTTGGAGATACGGATTGTAGCGACAAAATGTAGGTAGGATTGATGGGGAAAAATGAGAGATGAGGAATGAGAAAAAGATATGAGGAGAATGAAGAGGAAAATAATCAGAAGAGAGATGAAAGGTGAATAGAGTAAGAAGAGAAAGAGAAGAGGTATGTGTAAGCTATTATTTTCTCATCTGTAAAGTTAGATATAGCCATTATACCCAGAGCATTATCAATCCCTGGTAGTCTGAGTTTAGACTCAATAACGCAATTCGAATATCGTAAGCCACACAGTCCAGTTAGAAAATCGCTTTGAATTTTTTAATTTGAGACGAAATAATTAGATTAACCAACGAATTTCAAATCAACTACAGTCAATAAATATGCAAGTTCATATTCCATTGATTTCAGTAAGATAATTTTAGTAACTTAAAATAATGTTAATTGATATTGGTCAGAGTGCCCAAAATGTTTATGTTTCTTCCGTCTAAAATTTCAGAAATATAATGGATAGCGCATAAGATTTTAGAGATATTGTCATCACTAATTGTTTCTATCGACACAGTTCTTCAGGCTTAATGTTTTTACAGATATTAATTTTAAGGATATTTCTTTTCTGATTGATCGGCAAAGAGGAGTAGCCAACAGGGGCTGCTCTTTATCACCTGTTGGATAAAGAATTATATTGCGTTTAATTAATTAATTGAATTATATTACATTTAAAATAATACAAGATCTGAAAATATCAACATAGATGGCTTAAATGTAGTTTGTTGTATCCGGTAGCTCACAGTACTGCATATTTAAGGATTGTTTAATGAACTGGAGGGGGGGGGGGTATGAATTTTAATATTGAGCCATCGTAATCTATGGATTTCAAGTCGAATATTTAGGCCTGCTAATAATTAGTCGAAATTGATGCTTAATCAACTCATTTTGGGGTAATTTTGGTGTATTGACAAGCTTGAAACTTAATCTATGAATTTCACTTCGCTTCGAATAACTCAATGGATTTAAATCTTCAGTTTTTTACAATAGAAAAAGTATATAAATCCTGGGTTCAATTCCCAAATGAGTAAATGAAGATCATGAGTTTGATTCCAATATCAATATGATATAATTCCTGATACCAACAACATTAAGTGTGAATACAATTATTGACCTTTTCAGGCTTATACAAATTAGTGAAACAGATCTCTTCTTCATTTTGTGAATGTTACACTCACTATAAATTTATTCATGCCGGTCACCAGTTTTCTTGTTTGAGAATTCCACAGCAATGCTTTATTGCCAACAAATTGAAACATTGTTCAGCTGGAAGTTTCATTGTGAAGCTACATGGCAATATTCGCAAAATAAAACTATGGATGACAGTCTATGCCTATTTCTGCAGACTGTGTGAAAAGTATTATATATTTGGATTAAATGGTTTTTTTATAATATACATACATAAAATACAACGTAAAATAACGATTATTTTGTTTATTTCTTCATATATTATTTGATGTTATACGTGTATCGAGGTTTTCATATGTTCCATCTAACAACACTACAGTAAAAATTATGTATGCAATAAAATGAATATATCTTAATTTGTTGCTTTTAAAACAGAAGATATGCTAATAAAATGATAGTTTTCATAGAAATAAACTCTGGAAATAGAGTTCATTTTACATCGTTTATTCTTAGCGTGAGAAAAAGAAATGTGGAGCTGTAGAAGTTTCCTTGCAAAAGAAAAAAACAAAAAATTACTTATTTTCAGTGGAGCAAAATACTAAAAATCTTTTGCGTTGAGTCATTCAAAAGTACAAATATTAATTCTTAAATGTCACTATATTCTTTTAGATTATTTACTGTGATTTTGTGACATTTCAGATCAGTGACACAATATAGAATATTTAACAACTATAAATGAGATGTCTAAAATAATCCGTGAATTATTAAGAAACATTGACTCGAGTTAAAGATTAAGGATGAAATAATTATGCGAAATATATATGATTTCATTTCAAATTTGTCCCACGAGATTATTTATCAAATATTATATTTATATAAATTAGTTAAAATAATTTTTAAATATAGTTTACTCCGATAGACAAATTAATGTCATTAAATTTTGTTCATTCTATTATGATTAAATGCAATTAAAATGTATAAACGATAAAATTAATTAGAAGCCCGGCTTACTGTTTCAAATAGAATGTACGTTTCTAATTAAATTATTGGTGGAAGAGTGAGCTTAATTAATTTATTTTAAGTGAACTTACTTTCATAATTAAATTCAAGAGTTTATCGAATTCAAATAGAATAAATGAGTGAATCATTATATTATAGATAATTGTTTAATTCGTTTGATTCATTCAACGTGTCTTTACATAAATTAAAATCAATTAAAGTTGTGCATAAGTCTGAATCGAGATAAATTTACGGAAACTGCAATGTGAGAAGTCGGTTAATGTACAAATTTAATTCCGTACCTCCGTAAATTCGTGAAATGCATTTACCCTAATGAGTTTGACTATCAGAATGAACGGGAAGGTTTGAGTATAAAAAAACACATGTCTTATTTATAAACCTATAGTACTGTATTTTTTACAAGTTGTTAGAATATTTACTAAACTATAATGTGTACCAAATTTCAATATACATATTTATTGAACATATAAGGAGAAAGGAATACGTAGGTATGTAAGACATTGGCAACTGAGAGAGCAGAGCTGTGATTGGGTGGAGTGTGACCCAATCACAGCTCGTGCATGTGCCTTTACTCCATGATAACCTGAACAAATTTGTGCTTATTTCTAACCAAACTGTATTTCTAAGTTGCCACACGTCACCACGGTACAATTAATTCCATAGTTTGCGTGATTTAAAATACTTAAAACAATTTAAATATAAAAATATATTTGGTATTTAAGTAGGAACAAGGACAAGAAAGGCCTGTAAATTTAAAGAAATAACATAAAAGATATTAAGAATTTAAAAAAAAGATGTGCAAAGAAAACACACGTCAAACTCATTAGCGTTAAACAATTTTTTTTCATCTACTAACCGATATTTATTAAATACTACACTGAATATATTAATTAATGGTATCCATGATAACTAAACTGCCCCTGCAGTTATTATAATAAATAAAAAATAATTATAATTATTATATACTTTTCATCTTACGTGTCCGAATATATGGAACTGTCCGACCACTGGGACTTACCCTACCTCTATTTTTCTTCACTATTTCTCATATTTTAGCCTATACATTTTGTCTCGAACAAAAGAATAGAAAAGTAGAGAGTGCATCTGTGTATCTTTAAAAGATTGTGAAGCACCCTCACTCATCTCTCAGTTGAAGACTCTTCGCTACTCCAATAAAACTAAAAGACCGCAAATTCTCCAGCAGTAACTTTAAGTCATCTTGTGAATTTTATTGTCCGAACCCTAGGGATAGAAACAATATATAATGCCATTACTTCATATTATTCGGTTATATTTCTGTTATTTTCATCAATTAATTTTCATTTTTAATATGATCAACATTTAGCGGAGTTTGTTGGGGCAGCATATTGCTCTACTATGGAAATACTTTTACAGTATTACCATTATTGTTACAGTATATTCTTATTATCATTGCAGTATTGTGAAAAAATATCATTAAAAAAACTTTGCTATCAGGGATATTGTTAAGATCCATCGGAATAAAATTTATTTATATAGCACCCATGTACACTCAATCTTTATTTTTCACCATGCAATAATTCAATATTGCCTTCGAGTAAATAACATGCTTATAATTTACATTATCTACTTAGAAAACTATTTCAAAAATAGCAACCAAAGTTTATGATTGAAGCAATCATCTCTGTGAAAATTCCATTCAAATTACTGCCAATTAAAGCAAGTAAATTGGTTAGGTGGGAGTTTCTCCAATTTGCCAATTTACCCAAACAGTCAATTTGAAGCTAATGTTCCGTTGCTAAGTTGCATCTAACTGCAATTGCTAACACTGAAACTGTATTAAAGCAAAACTCTTCGCATAGTTGTGTCAAATTTCACATTTTCCTCAGAGGAAAATAACGAATATAATTCAATTATTCATTAAAGAAGATCTGGACTTACATCAAAACTAGATATTTAATATTCCCTATAACGGAATATTGAGTATTTCTTTCTTTTTCATTTTCTGATTTTATCTTTGGGTCCGAATGCCATCTATCGGTCTGAATGAATACTAAAAGAATGGTCATTCATGGAGTCTCAGGACCAGAATACTAATGGTTGTTACAAGGAAACGTGATGACCACTTTTATATGGAGGGCATCAGTTTATTGTGAATGATAGAATAATAGGTACATGAGATGTTAGATGCTCCGGTCACTCTTTCTGTTTCATAAATTCACAACGTGAACATCTATTCCCTCAAATTAATTACACAGACTCTACTCACAATTATTTTGAACGATCACGAAATTATTAATTAAAATAAAAGTTAAATAATAATTATTATTCATATCTTGTGGAACTGACCGATAACAAAAAATATTTCTTATTTGATATCGTATATTTTACCAAATCCGAAGAGTTGAGCTGTTACTAATTACACAAATTTATGAATGGTCTCATCTTTCTTTGATTTGACGAATAGTACGAATTCATGGAAATGCATAATAATGATATTTAGTGAAGTATCTGGTGTATAATGATGATAAATTGTTGTAGGTTTGATAAGAATCTGTCACACGGGTAATATTAATTCTGCAGGTCATATGATTAATATCAAAAAATCAAAAGTAGATGAGAAAAAGAATAAAGGATCTTTCAAATATTTTGAGTATTTTCGTCATTAATATCGAGAGAGGGTTCTCACTTCCACTTAGACTTATCACTCATATTTAATTAAGCATACAGTACTTCATTTTCATATCCGTGAATCAAGTATGTATACATATATTGGACGATAATCATTTTACTTACAATTTTCTCAATAGAACCTCATACCTCACTGGCCCTTCAATTTCCGAGTGATATCGAGATATACTGCACATCATTTAACTGAATATAAAGCAGCTAGTGTATGCGACAGATTGACAGCTCTTCGATATTACCCGTCATGTTTGTGACTGTTAATCACAATACAGAACATGCACTAAGATGTAAATCTTGTATGATTCTGTATCATGTAAATACATATGGGAAAATAGTTACAAAATACAGCTGCATAAAATAAAGGAACTGTAAATCATTATGAAATGCAACTTGGGGATAGCGATAGGGTTATGCTCTTCAACTTAGAGGTCTTAGATTTTGTGTTAGGTAGGCTATAGTAGGCTTTTTTACTATCACCTCTTCATTTTTTTCTTCCATTCATGAGTGCAGTCACCGGTGCGTGTGTCCCTTTTTGTCACATTCCTTGGTAAGTGACTGCATTCAAGAAGTAGCTTTACTGCATCCATTAGGTTGTTAAAGGTGGTGTCCGGTGACTTTGTTCATGGAGTCGTTTTCTTTTCTGACCACTTCTTTCAGTCCTTTGTACATGATTTCCTTTTGTCGTCACTCGTCAGTGAAGCAAACGTTAAACCCCTACTAAAATATCAAATCCCTGAGATCAATGATTATTTATATATATTTTGAACAGAGTAATGACTAGATTTATGGAAGCCCTGGCTTTAGTTATTAATAAATTATTTTTCCAGAATTGAATCAGAACAGAAATTACTATCATATAACACAGGTGAAGTTATTCTTGGATATATTAAAAAAACATGCGATACGATATTAATGTAATTGAAATAATTGAACAGAAAGCTATACTGGATAACTATATTGTTTATTTTGTTGACAATCAATTCTAATCGCTTTAAAATTCCATAATTTAAGATAAAATTAGAGATAATATTTTCTGATTAGTTATCAATCCTCTATCATTCACCAAATCGGTTCTCAAAATCAGTTTAAATGACTATAAAATGATTATGATCACAGTAAACATAAACGGTTAATTAAACCCACGATGGATTATTTCATGTTCCATGTTTTTACCTCGAATTATGAAGATCGTATTATATGAAATCGATAATAAAAACATAGCATACTCAATGTGAAATCAGCCCAATATCATGATTAATAATGTAATTTAAATAATCTCAATAATTGAACATGACCCGAAGGAGTATTTAGTCAGGATTGGCAACCCCTGTCATGCCATTGAGCTGATGAAAAGACTACTTTCCTTGTTGTCTTTTCTCTTTTTGTAGTATTTTAATTAGTATTAAATATACTCATACATTCGTATTCAAGGAATAATAATTTTGACAACATGGCTTGTATGTACAATAGCGGACAAAATATAAGGGTAGACAAAAACAAGTTATCTAAATCTTAAATTTCATATAAAGTACAAAAAACTCATTATTGAAATTTTGCTCGTATATTCATATAGAGCTCATATGTATTCGTATGAAATTTCAAAGCATTTGGACAAATATTCTAGGAATAGTTCCATATTTTACTTCAAACTCTAAATTTTGCTCTGGTCAAAAGTTAAGGGTAGCCATCATAAACTTTGAAATATTCGCGGATATTGGCAATTAACTTAATAATTTGTGAATAATTATTTACTATATCACTTCAATACATCTTCTACCACAAAATTCTACAAATTTGACACAATATGAAGGAGTTATCCATCTTCTATTCATCCTCGAGAAATGTCCACAATTCTTCAACATTTCGTGTGTTTCTTCTCTGAGTACAGTCTCCAATTATTATCCAAACAATCTCAATTTGATTGAAGTCAGGACTCTGTGAAAGCCAGCTCATTAGAGCAATTTATTCATATTCTAATAGAGTCATAACTTTTTTATCTGAGTAGTAGGGTACGTTGTCCTGCTTGAAACTCTATGGTTGAGGGTCAGCTGCTTGTTGATAGGGGAGAGTATGATGACGAAAGAACTGTTTTATACTTCTGCAATAACTCCTCCTCGTAGACGAACAATGGAACCAGGTATAGCGGAAAAAATAACCACCAAGACCATCACACTACCTCTCCAAAATTAACCGTTTTCTTGACGCAGTTCAGAGTTAACATTTCCTCTACTTTACGTTTAATTTGTACTTTCCTATAAGAACCAAAGACTTCTATTTTTCTTCCATCATAACTAGAATGTACTTTCGACCACTGAACAATCGACCAAACGACATACTCATAACAAAACACAAGTATCAGTTTCTTTTTTGAGATTGAAAGCTTCGATGCAGGGACAAATTATTGCAAACCAACTTGTTGAAGTTGAAGCGAAAAAATAGACTGGGACACCGTTCCACCAGACATGACATCTATTTCACGAAAAAATTGACCCGAAGTGTTGAAACTACCTTGCAAGCTACTTTGAAGACTTGCATGATCTTCTCTCACCAATGCTTTGGGAAGTCTACCATTCTTCGGTTTGGAATCAACAACTCCATACTGCTTATGTTGAGCCACAATATGTTGCACAATCGTTTTAGACCTTCATGTGGCAATAGAAATCTCTTGCAACGGCAATTAGAGACTGTATCAGAGGAGAAACTTGTGGACATTTCTTGAGGATGAATAGATGTTTGGATAACTCCTTCATATTGTGCAAAATTATTAGACTTTTGTGGTAGAAGATGTATTAAGAGTGATATAGCGAAGAATTATTCACCAATAATTAAGTTAATTGCCAATATCCGCGAATATTTCAAAGTTTATGATGTTAACTTTTGACCAGAGCAAAATTTAGTATTTGAAGTAAAATATGGAACTATTCCTAGAATATTTGTCCAAATGCTTTGAAATTTCATATGAATACATGTGTTCTATATGAATATACGTGCATAATTTCAATAATTTTTGTTTTCTACTTTTTATCAAATTAAAGATTTAGATAACTTGTTTTTGCCTCCCCTTATATTTTATCCGCTACTGTATGTTGCGAGTCATATAGACAGTTTTATGGATAATTTTTATAAGGCTCACTCTTCTCGGTTTGATCGGCAAGGAGGAGGAGCAAACCGAGAGTGGAGCTCTAATTATTGACCCGCCCTCTGTAGGCTCCTCCTCCTCGTATAATTGATTACATTGCTTGCAGAAACTAATGTTCTAGAGCTGCCATTTACTCTCTTACAACCATTTACAGTAAAAATCACTAAACGGAGAAAAAGTATTTGCTCAGGTTCGTGATTTTTCCTAAGTTTGATGATGAAAAAAATTGCCTTAGTTATGCCAAACAATGTCGCCTTTCCTTTGTCTAATACAGGCATCCCCCGCTTTAGTTACCAAATCACGACTCAGTTTAGTTATCAAACGGTAACTAAAACGAAGAAAAGTAACAAGAAATTTATAATTATCACTCCTTGATTATTTACCTCATTTTCTATGAGTTATAGAAAGAAAATCTGTTTTAGAGTTATTAGAGTACTACGTATTTAAGTATATTACTACTAATATACAGTCTTTCATTGTTTGTGACTGTGATGAAAAAAGTTTACTGTCGTGTATTTATTAAATGTTTTAAAATCCATCCATAGCTTAACTCTCACTCACTAGAGGTGGGTAATTAATAGATACTTAGACTTCTATAATTATTGTGCTACATTTAACAAACAGCAATTTTATGCTCTATGAAATATTTTTGGTAGTAGGGTACTAAGTTCCAAGTTATTGGTACGTTCTACATTTTCGGACACGTCAGAAAAGAAAATATTATAATTATTATTTAACTTCTATTCTAATTGGTATCATGGATACCAATTGAAATAAAAGTTAAATAATGATTATTATATAAAGATTTTCACGTGTTCGAAAATATGGAACCGTGCAATAACACAGAACAAACCCTAAAATAAGGCATGTTGAATTTCTGAATCAATTGCTTCTAATGACCTCATCTGGATTATAACTTTGATGTTTTTTTAGTCATCGTGAAATAATCACAAAAAATTGTCTTCGTTTTCTATGTCTATGAACGGTTCTTATTTCAAAACATGACTCGAAATAAGTACAACTTTTATTAAAGTAAGTTGTACTTAAAGCGAGGCCTTCCTGTAATTTAGATTAGAAAATAGTCAATGATAAACTGAAGCCGTGATTCAATTGAGACAATAATTTGGAAACACACAGCATGATACATTGCCGTACGGGCAAAATGTGATTCTACAAGCTAAAGAGAAAACATCGTGAATCATGCGACTGCGTAGGTGCAGTTGGTAACACGTTGCTCAGTTGCTTGCTGCATGCGGCAAGATTTTATACTTGCTGCCTAGCGTCGAACAACTTACCACCACTGGTGGGAAGGATTTTGTGTTGCCGACAACGAAGGGAAATTGTTAAAGGATATTGATTGTATTGATTCTAGAAAAAAATGTTTTAAAGCTGTCATGAACTCTCCTACAACCATTTACAATAAATTTAATTAAATGATGAAAAATAGTTTTCTCAATAATTTGCATGACTATTTCTCATTTTCATGAAGACTAAATATAACATACGTTACACCTAACAATATCACATTTTCTATCTCTAATAATTTAGATTATTAGAAAATGGTCAATGATATACTCAATATTTATGAATAAAAAATGTTAGAGATTATAGTCACAATGTGGAGTAAAAATATGACAAAATTGTTTAAAAAATTTAACGAAGTAATTAGTTTAATTACAACTTTTTTTTACATAATTTATCAATATATACAGAAAACTATCGATTTTAAATATAAAATATAAAATAAATATCATTATGCATGCAAAGAATATATATAGTATATAATAACTTTGAATATCAAACAAAAGAAAAAGGGCTGGTACAAATAAAGATATCTTGTTCATCAAATAATATTTCACTATCTGATTCACAGGAGTATTTTTCTGAAACTGGTTTCGTTTTTGTTGATCTGGTGAAATCAGTCTCACGGCACGAAACAGGCAACAGAGCAAGCAGCATGCTACAATCAACGATTGGTGTTAACTTTCCGCATGCTTCGTGTCTCTTGTCTGAAAGCCGCCTTCTACATTCTTATTAAAAACATTGAAGTCGCTGCTTCTGAGCCCTTTTTCTAAGGTAAAATTTTCGGGTCTATGAGAGAGATTATAACAGCTTTAAAACATTAGTTTTCTGCAATCAATATTTTAATTCTTTCCCTTCGTTTCCGGCAACACAAAATCCACCCACAAAAGTAGGAAACTCTTCAACACTACACAACAAGCTAAATCTTGCCCCATGGGACAAGCAGCAATGCAACGTGTTGTCATCAGCAGCAGTTTACGTAGTCGTATGCTACACATTGCCTTCTGGTGATCTGGCGGAACAACATTTTGCTCGTGAAGCAATGTAGCATACTGCATGTTGCCATAATGTTGCCTCGGTGGAATCCCGGCATAAGACCTCAAATGGTGAGGCTAGATTTCAGGGTTGTTAACTTGTAAAGAAGAAGTTATCTTCTCGTTACTCATCAAAGATCCTCAGTCGTGAACTTCAGAAAGAAAATTGAAAATATGTATCCTGCCTTTTGAACAATTTCTTGACATAATATTGTAGAATGAATTGAACTATATAATATAAATTCCTTTAAAAAAAGTAATTATTGTCCTCAAAACATTTCATCATATCTATTGAGATTCAAAAAAAAAGGTTAAGTACTTTTCATATAGTTTTTTAGATCAAAGTATTCTAACGGAAGTGAAGTAAAAGTACAAGAAAAATAAATATGGTATCGAAATGAATTTTCGAAGTGAACTCCTTTAAATTTTTTTCCATGAAATATTATATAATTTCTTCAAGCGAAATTCTTCATGGTATTTACATACTAATGGCATGAAAATATTTCATCCATTTTTTTATTGATTATAACCTGCCAACGGAAAAGAATGATGAAAAGTATGGCAATAATTAGCTAAATATTTTAGGAATGTTAGTATGGAGCCTTATGACAGTCTGTAAACATTATTATATGTTATTTTCCGGCCAAGTTGCCTAATTACAAAGAAAAATAGAGAAGCAAACATTTGTAGAGGATTATTACTTTCTTACGGGTTTGTTGTAATTAATTTTGTTTGGTAGTTGAGAAGCGCAGTTCTATTTCAATGAATGTTGGACTTGTTGCTATAGTAGGGCTGTTTGTTCACATTTTGATACAAATTCCTATAAATTTTCGTTTTATATGCATAACACATCTTGTCGAATAATGAGTCACAAGCCACAAATTTGAAAGACTCAAATTTAAAAATTGATAAAAATAAAAACATTATAATAAAAACATTTGAAAAAACGAGGAGGTTTTTTGATCATCCTCAGATACACTAATAAATTTTGTATATTAATATAGTAATACATTCGGTAATTTTTTTTCAGATTCCAGCTACCTAACTTCTTTGATCTGTGACTTATGAAACAGTTTACACATCATGTAAGAAGTTTCTAAGAGGAATGCTTGGAGAGAAAGTGTTCATCAATTTCCGGTTGCCCCACCATCACTTTCTCCTTAATTGCAATAAATATATTCATAGACAGTATCTAGCATAAAAACTGTCTCGTATTGAAACTGTCTATAGCGACTGGTTTGGGCGAAGTGGTGTGAAGCCCTCGAATCCCACCACTGACTTGGGGACAAAAATGGCAGTTGGGGGTAAATTATGATTGAGAGCTACAAAACACTATGTAAAGTTAATTATAATGACAAATAGCTCCTTGTGGTACAATATTTACTATCAATAAATAAACAAAATACTCCGAACCATATGGTTACTCAGTGTACATTCAATCAATATGCACTCCGAGAACCAAAGTGTAGACACTATAAGGTCTGCAGTTATGAACATATGTTAGTACACAGTCAATCAATTATTTGAAAGAAACTGTGTTTTATATCCAGATGATTAATTATGTATGTTTCTCGTAAAATGTAATCTAAGAACAGGTTCAAGCGGTTCTGTGAACAGGTACGCGAAGCCTTGAATCCCAACACTGTTCATAGGTATGAATAAGCTATACCTCGCTATCTATTCCTTCGTACCCCTCTTGTTAGTTAGATCTGCAAAAGCTGCACCGCTTTACCCTCAACATTGCGTCAATTAATTGCATTCCTTCTCTCACAGAGATTTAATTCCAACTGTCAGACAGAAATAACCAACATTTTTATTCAAAAAACATTTTATTGGATTCAGAGATGTAAAATGTCAGCAGTTCTATTCACTGAAATATCAGTGACAAGTGAGAGCATATAAGTTTATATTAGTAACATTGCAACATCGTCATATAAAGAGAAAGTTATTATGTGGCCGTGGAGGAAAAAATGAAATATTCTCTAATTGATATCTTTTTCGCGACAAATTCAAAATGGCATCTAATCTTTGTTAGATAAAAATGTGTCTATCTTCCATATGAAATACAAATAATATCTTCAAATAAAATCTTCCGAAAAATTACAATAAATATCTATTTCCTTTTTAAATGAAAAGTCTCAATATTTTCATATTTTCCTTTGTAATAAGAAAGTTAAATTTTGAGAAGTCAATTTTAGCAGTAGATCTCGCTGTCATCAAAAGTGTACTACATCTCAAGTTACTATTCCAAATTGACCGGTAATATATCACTGATATCAATAGTGTATTTATTCCGCGTTATTCAAACTCAGTATTGCTCCAATCAGAACCAAGCTCGGTTTATTTTGCCATCTTTTAAATATTTTTACACTCATCCACCAAATATTATAGGAAACCTATCTGGGCTAGTATAGGTAAACGGTTGGGGTTGTCCCATACCTCAACTGTTCAGAGATATAGTCTACTGCATTATTCAGTATGGGTACTGGGTAGGTAATCTCATATATAGGATTATTATTTTGTTGTAGGTTGGCTGTCTTGTGTACAATATTTTTAAGTTCTAAAATACAATCGTAAACCAATCTCAATGCTTTGTCTCTCCTTGTCCTAACATTTCTTGTTGTTGCTATTGTTGTTATCGTCTGATGGTTGTGTGTTGGGTGGTATGATTGTTGTGGAGTTGTTGTTTGTGTCTGGTGGTTGTGGAATGTTGATTGTTCAAGAAGTGAGCATTTCCATGTGTTTGTGTACTGTACAGGTCAAATGTTTGTGCAGTTTTTCTGGTGAACCCAGTGTGGTGTGTCTGACATGAACAGGAGTGATTTGTGCCTACCTGTGATACGGCCCCCGCAGATATCATACATCCACTCGTCAGGTCCCAGATTCCGCTCAACATCCCCAGCCAGGAGATTTAGAGACCAGGTGGATCACTGGACGGCGCACCGAAAAAAAAACTGTGGTATTTCTCCGATTTGAACAGGAGTTCCTTCTGTGCCCCAAGGACGAGCACGCAGGAGAGTTTGGGGCTTCTAACATTTGTCATTTGAATCACTATATGTAGGTATACTCATTACTGAAATAAAATAGCTATACTGTCAAAACTATACCTGACCCTCATCAATATCCTAATTATAATTATAGAAGCTCAACGCTTATTGCTTGTTTGCTACAAATAATACGATCACTGGAATAACCAGTTACTATTAGTCCATTCAGAATTAGTAAACTGTTAGATATTTAATAATGTTGTGTTCCATATTAGAACCCTAATAATATCAGTAAACATATCTAAATATTTTTCTCCGTTCATATTTCAATCTAAAAGTTGGGTCCGATGATAACGCCGTTTCCGCACTATCCAGCCAACACTGATAACTTCTCTCTGCGCTTGTTTTTCAAATAATTAAGTGACGGAAATACATGGAATAGTTATAATATAATAAAATAATAATGGTTTAATAATATTTCAAACTCGTTAGCAGTATTACTTTTATTTCTTTTTTCATGTATTTTATTGCTGTTTGAAAAGCATTGTAAGAGATTTATTCTACAATTTAATAACCTTTTTTTCCGTGATATTTTACTATTGGCCAACTTCATTGAAATTTTTATCACACGTACCTCTGTTCGAAGTAACAAATTCAAATGGACTTACAAATTAATAGAGAAAAAAATATTTCTTCTAGATGCAATAAAACATAAAGAATGTCTCTTATAGTTCGTCCAATAACCAGATTGCCTTTTTTTAATCTCCCTGTATTAATTCAATGAGGATTGCTATTATAATTCTAACATAGTGTACATCAAATAATTGATGAGAGTATAGGTTGTTATCAAGCAACAAATTATCAAATTTCTGATAGTTGATCCTGATAGTATTAATTGGTAGTTACCGAACATAAATAACACATTTTATTTTTGTCAATTGAAGTTCCTCAAAACCTATACAATTTATTTCCAAATCTATATACATCTATATATGCAAAATCTATTAATTCAACCTTCATTTCCTATTTATGTAGGTGGAATTAATATTAAAAGCTTTTAGGAACAATCGCCATGTTTTCACTTTCATTTTTACCAGAGCAATTAACGTGATGAAATATTACAGTACTGACTTTAAATCTTAATACCCCAAAAGCTACGAAAAACTCTATCTTTTATTGAATCACATCAACTTTCGTTAACTGCATTCACATTCGATAATAATCACTAATAACTATCAAAGTAAGTGAGTGTGCTCTAATATTTACCATGGTTTATATACTCCTTCCCATTGTAAGGGTACATTCGTACTGCACTTTTACTCCCTTTCACTGGCTCATTAGTTTTCGAAACATGTTGAGTCTTCCACGCTAATTAAATTTCTCCTACTGCAGCTCAGGATATTCCACAGAGCATTTCTTTATTCATTCCCCGAATGATGAAGTCTGCATAATGATCTCCAGCCCAACTAGAACAAAAAGAAAGAAGAATTTACCTTCATGAATATTCAACTACCTGTGTTATGATTTCGTTAGAAGTTATTTGGTAATTGGTGCGATTGCAATCGTATGAAATAATGAACAAATAGAAGCGGCGGGAGCATCAATATTCGTATGATATCTCTGTGATGTCCAGAAGTTCATTTCGTGAGGTTCTGATTGGCATTTCTCTGTTAACATTCTCTCTTGGAGTCAATATGGATTAACTCACTTTGTAAATTGACTCAATTGCAACGAGACCATGAATATGCAAACATAGTTTGCTCTTTGAACATTCTCTATCAATCTCCCTTTGTCCTTATCAGTGATATTTTATAAAATAATTATAAATAAATGTATAGACAAGATTTTGCAGACACTCTGATTGAATGAATATATGAAGAAGTTACTTTAATATTATGTACAGCGTTGAAATTTATAACAAGTATTTGAAATAAATTTTATTTTACATTAATACAATTTTTATTTTGAGCAGATAATTAATATAATGTATTCATCAAGATTCCTCGAAATTTTAATAATTATGGTTACTACATATAATTAATAAATCACAGTCTTTATTCCAATCTTAATCACCGCACCAATTATTCCAATTCCTAATCACTCTTATTTTTTCCCATTCCCAATCACTTTCAAATTCCCATTCCCAATCACTCTCATATTCCCATTCCTAATCACACTCATATTCCCATTCCCAATCACTCTCATATTCCCATTCCTAATCACTCTCATATTCTCATTCTTAATCACTCTCATATTCCCATTCCCAATCACTCTCATATTCCCATTCCCAATCACTCTCATATTCCCATTCATAATCACCCTCATATTCCCATTCCTAATCACTCTCATATTCCCATTCCTAATCACTCTCATATTCCCATTCCTAATCACTCTCATATTCCCATTCCCAATCACTCTCATATTCCCATTCCCAATCACTCTCATATTCCCATTCCCAATCACTCTCATATTCCCATTCCCAATCACTCTCATATTCCCATTCCCAATCACTCTCATATTCCCATTACTAATCACTCTCATATTCTCATTCCTTATCAATCTCATATTCCCATTATTAATCACTCTCATATTCCCATTCCTAATCACTCTCATATTCCCATTCCTAATCACTATCATATTCCCATTCCTAATCACTCTCATATTCCCATTCCCAATCACTCTCATATTCCCATTCCCAATCACTCTCATATTCCCATTACTAATCACTCTCATATTCCCATTCCCAATCACTCTCATATTCCCATTCCCAATCACTCTCATATTCCCATTATTAATCACTCTCATATTCTCATTCCTTATCACTCTCATATTCCCATTATTAATCACTCTCATATTCCCATTCCTAATCACTCTCATATTCCCATTCCTAATCATTCTCATATTCCCTTTCTCAATCATCTCATATTCCCAATCTTTTCTCTCCTAACTAACCACATCTCACAGTCAATTTCCTTCACGATGACTCAGCAAAAAACTTTAGTGAGAGAGAGAGAGAGATCTATTAGATCTCATCACCAGTTAATGATCTCATCTAATATCAAACACTTTACCTTAACTGGTGAGAAGTTGTAACGAAATAACTGATCATCAAGATCTTATTATTTTTTGGAAGCATTAACGCTTCAACCTTAAATAGATATGTATATTTCATATATGTATTCAATAGAGTTCATATAGGCTATAATTTGGTTATCTCAACAACTTAATCTTTGAGATTGAATACATATGGTGAAAGATCCATTACTGGGACACTGACAGTACTCGGAAAGTTGGTGTTAAAGTAGGTGAAGAACCAACCTCTTTTTTAGAATTTTTTGAATAATGATCTATACATTAACAGCCGTGCACTTTCCGAGTTCAAGGGGTGACAGACTGCCGTAACGATTCCATAATACCAGAATTTGCATATAATGTGCAATTCAGTGGCCTCACTATATATCAATCCTAATTTTCTTTTCATCTCTGCCAGTCTTTGTTCTCTCAATCATCAAAGTTCGAGACGAGTGTCCATGTCATCAAAATGGGCACCAAGATCCCTTTTTATCACCTAACTTTTGCCTGAATAGTCTAAAGTTTTTATCTGCTGCAATAACTCTCCAGGCAGATTACTAATCAATTTGGTGTTGGCCTCTCGGTTGATAGGGAAATATCTTCACCTCTAAAATCAAAGTAATGAATAGGATAGTCTGAATTTAATTTAAATTAGACTGTATGAGTGAGTATAAAAATTACTTGCAGTCTTAATTATTTCTCTCCGTTTGAATATTTTGAATGAAAGAATTAAATTAAAATTAATATATTCATATACCCATCTAATAATTTCGATTCATATCATAAATATTTTTCTTAAATTATAAATTACAGTAGTTTCATTATTATTTCGTTATCATCATTATTATTTCGTTATATTGATACAATTCTTTAAAATAAAATTACTTAAAGTGGCAGTAAACCTTTGGCAATTCTTTTTCTCTCTTGTTGATAAATAGATAAAGGGACATTAATGATGGAATAAAATGTTGTTCTTATATTTAAAAAAATCCTATTTGAAAAAATTTAATTTAATTAATCCGCAACAGCACTACCCACTGATGTAAGTTGGAACTACAAATGACATTTGTAAGCCCCTTCAAGAAAAGATATTTTTTTAAATAAGAATGTTCAGCCTTAAAAATAATTCTAGCATCCAAATCTCTATCACTTAATGATATCATTCTGCAAAGTAGATTTGTGTATTTAATTTCATTTTGCCAAATAAATTTAATTTCGACAGAACCAATATTTATATCCTGTTTGGAATATGGAGCAATTAATTCGCGTGAATATATGGACTACAGCTACAAGTTGAAGCAACTCATTTACCTTAGGATCGAAATGGATGCATTAAAAAAAAAACAATACAGTGATTAATTGAATATACTGCGGGGAAAGAGAACAATACAGTGATTAATTGGATATACTGCGGGGAAAGAGAACAATACAGTGATTAATTGGATATACTGCGGGGAAAGAGAACAATACAGTGATTAATTGGATATACTGCGGGGAAAGAGAACAATACAGTGATTAATTGGATTTACTGCGGGGAAAGAGAACAATACAGTGATTAATTGGATATAAACTGGTGAAAGAGAACAATACAGTGATTAAATGGATATACTGCGGGGAAAGAGAACAATACAGTGATTAATTTGGATATACTGTGGAAAGAAAACAATACAGTGATTAATTTTGGCTAAACTGTGGAGAAAGAGAACAATACAGTGATTAATTGAATATACTGTGGAGAAAGAGAACAATACAGTGATTAATTGAATATACTGCGGAGAAAGAGAACAATGCAGTGATTAATTGGCTATACTGTGGAGAAAGAGAACAATACAGTGATTAATTGGCTATACTGTGGAGAAAGAGAACAATACAGTGATTAATTGAATATACCGCGGAGAAAGAGAACAATACAGAGATTAATTGACTATACTGTGCAGAAAGAGAACAATACAGTGATTAATTGGCTATACTGTGGAGAAAGAGAACAATACAGTGATTAATTGGCTATACTGTGGAGAAAGAGAACAATACAGTGATTAATTGGCTATACTGTGGAGAAAGAGAACAATACAGTGAATAATTGGCTATACTGTGGAGAAAGAGAACAATACAGTGATTAATTGGATTTACTGCGGGGAAAGAGAACAATACAGTGATTAATTGGATATAAAGCGGTGAAAGAGAACAATACAGTGATTAAATGGATATACTGCGGGGAAAGAGAACAATACAGTGATTAATTTGGATATACTGTGGAAAGAAAACAATACAGTGATTAATTTTGGCTATACTGTGGAGAAAGAGAACAATACAGTGATTAATTGAATATACTGTGGAGAAAGAGAACAATACAGTGATTAATTGAATAAACTGCGGAGAAAGAGAACAATACAGTGATTAATTGGCTATACTGTGGAGAAAGAGAACAATACAGTGATTAATTGGCTATACTGTGGAGAAAGAGAACAATACAGTGATTAATTGAATATACCGCGGAGAAAGAGAACAATACAGAGATTAATTGACTATACTGTGCAGAAAGAGAACAATACAGTGATTAATTGGCTATACTCTGGGCAAAGAGAACAATGCAGTTATTTAATGGGTATGTATGAGGGAAGAGAACAATATAGTGATTAATTGAATATACTGTGTGGAAAGAGAACAGTATGATGATTAATTGGATGTAGTGAGGAGAAAGGGAACAATACTGTGATTTAATGGGTATATATAGTGTTGGATAAAAGAGAGCATACATTAATTAAATAAATATACTGTCGCTTTAATAAGAAAGCAATAGAAGGATATTTTATTTGTGGTTATAAAAAGATCAATATAACAAAGACAGAGGATTGTTCTTAAAATTAGTAGGAAATTATTGTAGATTATTCTTGTATATCATAGCCTATTTATAGTCATATCATATTTCCATTACATTTATTGTGAATTATCTCTCATACAATATGTACATTGTACAATTGTACATATAAAAGAGTGAGTTAATGTGAATTCACTGCTAATGATAAATTTCACTTTATGCAGTCAAAACAAATAATTTAATTTAAATGATTATTTAGCATTAATTTCCTGCATAAAGGGTAGTGAAGCAATGAAATGATTTATTCTTGAACTGCTACATCAAATGAAATAATATGATTTAATTATTTGACACTGGGAAATATAATGGCATATGGGCAACGGAGAAAATAAAATAAATATATGGTCGATAAATGTATTATTTCTGAACAGTTATTAATACCCTCTTTCATTTAAGGGGACCGCCCCCCGAAGAAATATCGTAATTTTATCTTATTTTTTTTATTGTGTAAATAGTTGCTTTATAACCTTCTTATAGTGGGTGCAAAATACCAGACGTATCGTATAACTCTAACCTCTTGGGGAGAGGGGGAGAAAGGGAAAAGTGGGCCGGGGGGTAGGAAGTCAAAATGTACTCTAAAAAACATCTCTCAGCCAATTATAATTCGTAATAATTAATTATCTCGCTATATCTGGTATCTAACCTACAACTATAGCACGCCCACACCAATGAATGCAAAGAGAGATTGTTCAGTTATCCCTAAACCTTCGAAGCGGATGGTTGCTGCGTGTCAGATCATCAAACTTTGGAAGGAAATTCCTACTAATTCCGAGATCTACAAATCTTGTAATTCAAACCTCATTTTCTGGTTTTTGGTTGAAGCTAGAGCATTGCGGTTTCTTGCATTCGATACTCCATAATGATATCTACAATTTGATGGTCTTCGATTTTTGATTTTCGAATTTGTTGTAAAAATTGTTTTCCCTACAAAATTTATTTTTCAAAATTTTGGTTTACTTTTTATGAAAAAGTCGAAATTTAGAAAACCCATTCGAAAATCAAAAATCGAAGAAGATCATGTTGTAGATATCAGTATGGAGAATCGAATGCAAGAAACCGCAATGCTCTAGCTTCAACCAAAAAAAAAGACTAGGTTTTTGAAAATGGTTCGAAATTTTTTCGAAGTTCGAATAACTCGTTTTCTATGGGTCTAATCGAAAAAATGTCAAGAACAAAAACGATAGATAATTCAATTTTATATATACATACAAAGTTTCAGAACCATAACTTCAATAATAAAAAAAAAAAAAAAATTGGGGGCGGTCCCCTTAATTGAATGGATCTCTATTATTAGAGAGCAAGTGTATCAAAACCATATTTCATTCTCACCACTTACCTCCATTTATTACCAATCCCTGTTATCTCTTCAATACATTTTACATCGCCACCCATGTTGATTTTTCTGGAAAATCTCCAATCTCTAACCTTATTAGTTTCGTAGCATCTGAACTCTCACTGATTAAATTTGGCAGCCTCAAGCTATCCTACTCGTGTCTACTGATTTTCATTTTTTCTGTCAGTGCAAAATAGAGACGAGATTAAATTTCTAAAGGAACTGATGTTCGGCTTTAAACAAAGTGTTTTATTTATCAAATCTCATCATAATCTTTCCATACAAAGTATTTTTTTGCAGTGTAATTATTTGATAACCATTTTTATCTATATTCAGAACAAGCTGTTACCTGCGATAACATTAAATCTAACTTTAAAAGTAACCAAATTGGTTGAATACCACCTATGTAAGGTAATAAAGATGATCAGTAGATGGAGGCTTAAATGACGCTTTTCATTCTAAATTTAATGCATTAGATAACGCTTTTCAATATCAATTTAATGCAAGTTTAAACCTTAATGTAACATTATTTAACAGCCATTATCTCTACACAATTGCAATCACTCTCGAATCTGAAACATCGAAAAACGATTATTCAAATTTAGTGCAACAGTCTCATGAACATCGAACTATAGTGCTCACTATAGTTGTGTTTTTGATGCAAAATAATCCATATATTCTCAACTTGAAGGGAAACGTACATTTCGTAATTAATTCTCGGTATGAATGATGTGCTCTGAAATATTTTTAACTTCTTTTCATATCAAATATAGTTTTTAAAATACAAAATTCCATAATTCATCGAGATTATGACTTGTGAACAGTCGAAATATCTGTTCAAGATTTTCAAATCTACCATCACGATACGAATTATTGTTTTATTCAACGGTTTAAACTATCAGATTGACTTGAAACAAATTGTCTGTACCTACAAATTTGTCGCATCAAGAAAAGACATAAGCTCCGACCCATTATCTAAATGTTTTTAAATAATATCAACTTTAATATTTGTAATTGTTTAGTATACAATCCTAGCATCTATTATAATCCAAGATAAATTACATTATCGGTTTATTAAATGTACACTTATTTAATTTAAGAGTTATGCTTCAATCTTCAAATTTTTTCAATACTTTCGACATATTTTTTCACGTATTCGTCGTCTCTTAATTATAGTCGAGAATACTACATCGTCCAAATACGAAAACTGGTAAAACCGTGTCGAAAATTCGTTTAAAAATTAAATATTCAAAATTTATACTTACATATTTGTCGAACATAATACATTATATCTGTTTAAAGGTTTGTGAACATTTCTTATAAGTTAAACTTCTTTTAAGTAAAAAAATCTACAAACGGATGTAAAATGATGAATTTTTAATCTCTCGATAAAAAATCATACATATTTAACAAATAATTATATTGATTAAATGCTACTGTAAAATTACCACATAAATAGTATATCACCTCAGGATTTCAATGTCGTATGCTATAAGAGCTTCAAATCAGTTCGAGGAGGTTATTTATTTAATAACTTTAAACTCTCCTAACCTGTCTGTTTCTCTATCCAGCTTTTCAACAGTTTTGTGACAAGTACTCCGGAGTGATCCTTTTTGTGTTATCTGCACTGGAAAATGTGATGAGCAATAGGAATTCATTAATATTTGTGTTTTGTTTTGTAAATAATGTCTCATAGATTCATTAAAAATTAAAAATTATGAATTGTAAGTGCTAAATGGTGTTTTTTTTTAATGAAATGTTAAACCATGGAAACTTATTCCATATACACTGACTTATTCGATCAAAGTTAGATGGTCCTACATTTTTTTGTAGATTATCCTTGTTCTGTATTCTAGGATACTATGTCTTTTACCTAATAATGCTATTAGAGAAGGAAATTACATTTACACTGAATATATTCGTCAGCGTCCTATTATGTGTTACTTATAGCTAGCGACAATAATCCTCCCATTCATATGCTGGAAACTTGTCAAGATCTCTTGCAGGATTATTTTATTACAATCCTCTTAGTTCTTATTCTTGAATGCATCAAAATGTTAGAAATTGAATAAAGTAACTGAGAATTATAAATGTCGGAAATTATTATAAATAATTGAGACGATCGAGAAGCAACCAAAATAATTTTAAAAATTGAGCCAGTAATTGAAATGAAAAAGTACATTATTTTTTAATTAGGTACCTAGAGGTTATAAATTTCCAGCTAAATTACTAGTACTGAAATAAAATTAGAGCAGGGTACAGGAGAGAGCAATTTTTGTTAAATAACTGTAGCCGATATTACACAGTAGCCGATAACAAGTTACAAACAACTATTACGATAGTAGGTGACTAGGAAGGATCTTTTCAGTGCATTATTCTATCTAAACCCTTTCGAAAATTGCACATTTATCGTAATTTTTTATCGGCTACTGTGTGTAATCAGCTATTGAGTATTCACCCAAGTTTCTTTATTTGAACTTCACTGAACTAATTAAAATTAAAATAGGAAAGTGCAAAAGGATACTACAACAATAGGAAAGTGCAAAAGGATACTACAGCAATAATGATTATAATTAGATAACAAAATTTAAATCTAAGACGTGAGGATTTATTTTGGATCTGACATCTTAACTCTGCCTAATATCTCTGATACGCAAGTTTCTCTCTTCATTTCACAGTTGAGAGCGTATTTGCTGACTCAGTAATTGAGTCAGTTAGCACTGAAGACCTATAAGTATACCTACACCAAGATAAACATACTCTGTAGAGATCTGAACAATATAAACTTACAATCAAAGAGTTCATTACAAATTATTGTGAAATCCAATTAAAACTATGGACAACGACTTTGTATTTATAAAATAGATTATTTTTTTACATAATACATCATAATTTAAATATACATACATAGTATTTGAAGGGTTAATATGGTATTCAATCTTTTATTTAAATTTCATGTAAATATATACGAAGTAAAATTTTTCTAGAGGCGAAATTTGAATTAAATATTACCGAATAATGTTAATATTTGATTATCTAATAATATCAAGGAAAAATTTAGGGTTGCAATCTTCACATGGTCTCACCAAAATTGTCTCTCAATGTTTACGTTATTCAGACCATTACGCATTTTTGTGCATTTGTTTTTCATAACATAAATAAACTGGCCAGTTTTCTGAAATGTATAACAAGAGAATTAAACTTTAAACGTTTAACTCAATTTAAAAAGTTCTTCATGTTATATAATATAACTGTATCATATTTATACTATATAATAAAACTTAATATATTACATAATGTCGAGCAAATATACAACATTATGTAACAGGCGGGATATCTTAATTAACTTACCTTATCCCACGACTCCTTCAATCCTTGCAATGCATTCCTCTGCATCTGTCACTGCCTGCAGTGCGTGTACCTGCATTGCTAATGGCAGTACTGTGTGTATCTAATTGCATCTGCAGTGCCTGCAGTCCTTCACCAACTTCAATAATTACTGCAGCCGATACTCAATAATCATTGCGCAGCTCCACATTAAGGGTCGTAACGGAGCACGCCATTTCCAAATAATAATATCAGTGAGTTAAAATTGCATCGTTAGAAGCTTATAAAACGAAACACTTCATTTAATTAATTTGATTGTGTCTGTCAAAGATGAAAGGGAAATGAATTTCAAATGAGATTACTATACAGTAGAATGACTATCGTTACAATTAAACTAGTGTTTGATGGCATTTTGATTCAGGTGTTATGTATAGTGTATACTTATGATTTTGATAGGAAAGAAATTTACTGAAAATGTTTTTCGTTATTTTAAGGGGACCGTTCATGAGAGAATCGCACAATTTTATCTTTTTTTTATTGCATAAATAGTTGCCTAATAATCTTCCAGTTGTTTGTGTGAAATATCAGAGCTCTAGTGTAACTCTAACCCCCTAGGGAGAGGGAGAAAGGGAAGGGGCGACGCGGGAGTTAGGGAGTCAATATGCTTTCTAAAAACGATCTCTCAGCCAATTATAATTCGTAATAATTGTTTATCTCGCTATATCTGGTATCTAACGTGCTTCTAATAACACACACACTCAGGCAGGTAACGAAATATGTCTCAATTACCTGCTACACCTCATACGAGTAGGATGCTATACATGTCAGATTATCAAACTCTGAACGGTGTTTTCTAGTACTTCAAAAAAGCTACAAATAATGGTATTCAGAAATGTACTTCTTTCACAATTTTGAAACTACTGCATTGGAGTTTTTTGCATTCGATTTTGCAGGGAATTCTCTAAAAAACAGTTCTCTCTGAATTTTGATTTTCGAATTTGTTTTCAAAATTTTGAATTTCGAAGAAAAAAAAAGTTCGATTTATTTATGTTTTCCCATTTTTTTCAGAAACCAATTCGAAAATCGAAATTCAAAGAAGACTAATTTGTAGATAATCTCTTGGAGAATCGAATTAAAAAAACCCAATACCGTAGCTTCAAAATTGTAAAAGAAGTATGTTTATGAAAAAAGGTTCAAAATACGTTCGAAATTCGAATAACTCGTTTTCTATGAGTCTAATCGATAAAATGCCATGAACAAAAACGATAGAGAATTGAATTTGATATTAGGCTAGTAAGTTCCAGAACCATAGCTTCATCAATAAAAATGTTTTCAAAAACCTTAATGAAACTTTTTTGAAATTGAGAAGTTATAATGGAATGTTTGAAAATGCTATACGTATTGATTTTTAATTTGCTAAAAGAGAACATCTCACATTATTTAAATACAATGCAATGATCATAATATCTAAATATTGAATGAAAAATATAGGCTTGGTTTATTTTTTTAAAGTGCTGAGGAAAAGAGTTTGTATGAAGTAATAGAAATTAAAGAGAATATTTGGATTCACAACTGTTTTACTAATTTATTATTAAATAAGTTTTTGTACTTCTTTATACACTAAATGTATGTATATTATTTATACACTTACATGTATTTCACTCAATATTTAAAATCTTCCCTATACACTTTATTCAAATTTTGGAACCAACCTCAATGGAGATGACTTGAAATATTTAACACGAGCATATTCTACATTCATGGAAAGATATCTCAAATATCTGAGAAAAGCTGAAGTGGAAGAACTTCTTTGATTGGATTCTTGAAGAAGAAAGTCAATATTGACCAAAGGAGATGCACAGACCTAATTCAAAATACTAAATTCCGAAATCTAGAGATTCTTTTATTTGGGAACAGTTGAAATATCTGGCCATATTTCGAAAATGTGATTTTTTTTCTATTTCTGTGAATGTTATACATTTTAATTCCGCCGAATGATATATTAAATGATCTAAAAATTGTTATACCAAAGGAACAACCTAAATAGAAAGTAAAAACTCTTCTCTACATTATGGAATAATTCTATAATTTTACTCAAAATTCGATATATTTCAATCATAAAGTACGTAACTGTACCATAATAGCTCCATTCAAACCTCTACAATATTCAAAGTAACGAGACAATGTTACAAAATGTTCTACTGTACAAGCCTCTCAATTCCCGCAGACAATCTTCCTCCTCACTAAATTTTCTCCCTCTTCACATGTCTATAAAGGCCCGGCAAACATATGTAAATAGAGGATTTACTGGGAGAAGTGCATGCCGCGGGCTACTGGGAAGACTCAAATAAAGGAACACTAGAAGAAGCATGCTTTTCAATGTACCTTAAATCTGACAAATAGAATAAATTTAATACTTATAGTACTCAAAACCACTTTCAAAAACTAATTCACATTAACATTTCATTAGAAATATTATGTTTACTAAAATTAAACAAAAAATCACAATTTTGCTTGACTAATGTACACAAGCGTATCATTCTAACATATGAACAAGTTTATCAGATCGTCAGAGGAGATATTTTTTCAAAAAAAACTTGCCAAAATTCATCCCTTGAAAGGGGACATTTATATGTGGTCTTAGGACATAAAAAGGTTAATTCAATGTGCGCTTTAACACACATGAATTGGAACAGATGGCACCATTGCTCTCTCGATTGAATTGCCCAATGAATAAATGCATGACACACAGCTAGTATTACTGCCAGCTGTCCGTGGCTCCTGATACGCATCTGTGAGTCAACATTTCAACAGTTTCCAGGCAAGAAGGATTCATTCATTTGTTTATAAATTCTTCTTGCCCAGGTTGGTAAATAGTTTCTGATGCTATCTCACAATTATTGAAGAATTATTATTGAAGCAGGTAATCGCATCTCGATTAGCTATCATAATCTATAAACAAAATATCTTCTGTCTGTTTGATAATAAATGATTCTAAGAATAATTACGTAATCTTAAATTAATATTATATTTCTTCGTATAGGGATAAGGATATTTTTTTAAGGAAAGTAAACTGACAGGTCATGATGTCGGAGTACTCAATGAGTCACTCACAGTACTCGTAAAGTGGGTGTTAGCGTATAAAACAAACACATCTATCCTTCATTTCAAATTGAACTTTTTATCACCAACTGTCCAAGTACTTAAGTGTCAGAATATTAATTATCATAATTTGCAATAACATGTTTTCCGGCAAATAGGGTATTGAATATATCTATAATATTTCACTGATTTTCTTTTGTCATTTCGTTCATATCATGTAATTAAAAGATCTTATTAACAATAATTATTGTTAGACCTTTTACTCAATAAAGTTAGATAGATCCTATACCGCATTTGCCTTCTAATATTACATGTGTTTCTAAGTTGATTAATAGTACACTATCAGTGACATATGATTGCAATGGAGTTACCTTTAATTAATCATCTCGTAATTATTTTCCTTTCCCTATCCACGAATCGTTTCTAATAATAGAACAGAAAATCTCTTTGATGAAAAATACTAATGATAAATATCATTTAATTAACTGGCAAATGATTTAAAGTATTGATTGGAAATATAAGCTAATTAATTAACGATTCTCTATCATATTCAAGTACTGGAGATTTCCCGTTAATTTCATTAATCACTGAAATTCATTTTAATTAAGCTAATCAGTTATCGAATATTTTTTTACAAATCTATTGGTAACCATTTTTATTTTATTTTTTAACCTTATAATGAATTTCATCCAACACAACTAAATATTTTCTCTCTTCGATTTAATATTAGCAATAATCGTCCAAATTACAAATAATAATTGAAGTCCTAATAGAGTAAAGGATCTACCTAACACATGCGAGAAAAGGTTTTAAGATTTTTAACGATTTATTAATTACTATAAGTCATAACTTTTGAATTTTCGTGATAAGTGGTAGGTAGTTCCATTATATGATAGAGGAAATTTCCAAAATGATAGGCTGCTTCTTTACTCTGCTTGTTCTTGAATTAATTATATTATAAAATTATAATTAATTTTTTATTATAACATGCGATAGGAAAAACCAAACGTGTAACATTGAACAGTGTTTTATTCCAGGCAAATAAAACAGCGAGATACTAAAAAATATAAAAATTCTTTAAAACTCATAACAATATAAATCTACTGAATCAAACTTTACACACAGGTGTCAGGACAAATCAAAGATTCACAACAACAGTTAAAATGGACGACAAATTCACGACGCTTAAATCATTTGAGATATACAAAATATATTATCATATATAATTGGATTAAGGTTAGTGAACTCAATTACCGTTCACTACCGATATCGCGAACACACTGAACAACCACAAACTAATTATCACTGTACGAAATAGACACACTGCTTCTTACCTGACTGATTTAAGGCTGCTTCACACATGTCAGGGATCCGTCCGGGACGTCACCGGTCAGTGATTTTTTTATCACTGAGGAGAGCCGGTACTGTGTGAATAGGTCCGTTGAAATTAAAGCAACGATGTATTTTTTCACTGACACCGAAGCACTGAGAGGAGAGTGACGGAGACGGACCGGAGACGACCCGGACGGATCCCAAACATGTGTGAAGAAGCCATTAGATTTCTGCTTATCTCAAGGTGATTAGATTCTCCCATCGCTGCACTAGCTCACCGCTTTTGCTATCTTTAAACTAAAGCAAAAACGCTCTCAAATAGTTCTCTATTCTCCACTTTATAACAATCTAAGATAAAGCAAAGAATAATCAATCAACTCTCAAAGGTACGGGAATGCTAAATATGGAGTTGAATCCTTCATCCACAAATTATGGCTGCTGAAAGAATAAGAACAACTGATCACTCAAATCAAAGTAAATATATAGAGAAGTATGCTAAGTTTTGATTTCACTGGTGGTAAACTTGATCCATTCTTCAGAAACGATGTAAACAAATGACGTCACACAGATAACTGTCGAATATTGTATTAGTCGGTGAATATTAGAAGTGAATAGAGTGTAAAACGTGATAAAAACATAATTTTATGTAAGTGAATTTCCATGAAAACGCGCATTTAACTGAATATTAGCACAATTTTTATTTAAAAACAAATGGAATATACTCTACGTGTGACTTCACTCAGAGTATTTTCAGATGTTCCAATATTGTACTTAGCATACTTCTCTATTTTTTTACTGTGATTCAAACCACACTGACTAAACACTACACCTAAAGTCTTACCCACCAAACACACTATAGGAACATTCGATAGAGCGTTATAATAATATACATCTCCCTCTGGTGGAGGAGTTTGAAAACTTAAAATCTGGAATGCATTTAAAAATAATTGACATCAAAACCAATATTGTGGTACACTAATATATGCCATTAATCTGTACTGTATTATCAAAGTATTAATATTGATAATAAAAAAAAAAGAACGCTACTTTGATTCTATAAACATTATTATTAATTAGAATGAATTATTACCATTATTTTTATGAATAAATACAAATTAGAATATCGTTCATAGTATTTCTATTTAAACAAATAAATAATCGATCCATTCTTCGAATTATCATCCAATTAATTCAGTGAATTGACGTATTTATATTACAATATTCACTTCAAATCAATGATTATATTATCAATTCTATAAATGTTCCTATTAATTTTAATGAAGTTCATTATTGAATAATTAAATTACAATCATGAGCTACAAGAATTTTTCAATTTATTGGAAATTGCATATTTATAAAAGAAATTTATCTCATAATTAATAGAACATCATTTGCATGATTTGTATTGATGAAGTTTTAACAAATATACTTTTTATTACTGTGAAATTTATGGTACATTTATTTCAGTATATATGTTATATAAGTAATATAGCTGGAAAAGCAGAAGATAAATATTACTGCAATCTCTCACGTACACTAACTTTTGAGTTATTTTAATAGATAATCCGGCTATTCCGGGAAAGCAGTATATATGAGACACCTTGAATATTTTAAACAATGTCTATGCTAATATTCTTTAAATATTAGAATACCTAGCCAATGTCAGTAATTAAAATAGTAAAAAATATATTAGATTTCTAATTCGTGTGCCTATGTCCGTTAGAAAAGTTGATCACTAAAGAATAAGAAAACATGGTCCTCGCATTGAATTTTCTATATTGTATGTGAATGAATTTTTTTTATATGGATTATTTCTTTATACAGGTACATTTCACTAATTTTTCGAAAATTATTAAATCAACCTCTGTTTGACGAAAATATCACAAACTGTTGCCAAGAAATTAAAATCATATAATTAAGGTAAATTTGCATGCAGCGATTGTTGCGATCATCGCTCAGCGAACTAATGATTAGTGATAATCGCTCGTTGCAAAACAGCCCCATAGGACTAGCATTGGGCTAGCACTCACCGATAATCGCTTGGCAACGATCGCTGAGCGATGATCGCAACAATTACTACATGCAGAACACACCTTTCCATAGGTAAGAATCGAAGCAAAGGTAAGTTCTAGGAGATCACCAACAGAAGAACATACTAAATACTATGCGAAAAAAGTGAGAAAAAAAGATAACCTTTTGTCAAGCAGAATTTTATTAATCACTCACGAATATTATTTTTAATTAACTATTACTAGCCATCAGTTTGAATCTAAGTATACTATAATGTAATTTCACAATTTATCCCTTCGATCAAACATATTTTGTGTATATTCAATATTGTTCATTAACATGGAATCTAATTATCCTAATCAAAGATCAACTCCTCTTAAGTTACATCAAGAATCCTTCTTAAATCTATTATAATACCTTACGGGATTACATTATAATTATCTCAAATCTCCCATGATTAGCATTCATAAAAGACTCTATTGCTTTATAATACTGAATTCTCGGCTTGCGATAATTGTAATTATTTACATAATTATCTATCCATTTTCTTCATCTTTTGCTAAATTAATTTGCTATATTGATTGAAGTGAATTTAGAAAACTTTAAATCTAATTAAGTATCATTTTAAAGAGCCTATTCTAAAGGCTATATATTTTTCATAATGAAATTTCTAAGAAAAATCTATGAGATTTATTTTTATTTTTATTTTATAGAAATATGAGTTGGGATAAGCTTTTGGTATAGAGATGATACTTATTAATTCATGATTCAGTGTTAAATACTGATAATATTAAATGTCAGAAGTGAGATTAGTGTAATAACATAATGTAAAGTAGAAAGGGAAGTCGTAAAGTGCTACTTTTTTGTTCATTTTGACCTTTTCATTAACTCGACCTTCGACCGATCGCTCCCAAAATCGAATGAAATGGTTCCAGAATATTGACTATGCTTCCCACCAAATTTCAGGCAATTTAGTTTAATTTTTTATAGTTATAAATCACTTCGATCTTGATCTTTGACCTGACCAACCCCAAAATTTAATCAAAAGGTACCTGAATATAATGACTATTCGTAACACCAAATCTCAGGCAATTTGGTTGAATATTTTTGAGTTATGCGAATAACTGGAATGAAAATAATTGTAATTTGATCTATACAAAACCTTCCGTCATTTTGCGAAGATAATAATGTTACTTTGTTGATTTTGTATTCATGTATTTAATAATTAAGGTGTGATTGTTTAGCGAATTCATTGATGTTTTCGTAAAGGTTTATCTTTTTTTCAGAGCGAGTTAGGTCTAAATAAATATACTATTATACATCCTCCAAGAAATCATGTTATTCACCAATTATATGAAAAAATAACTGAAAATGTTTTGTTATATATATCTCAAGAAACCAGGACACATTGTGCCAACATGGGTACTAGATGGTTAGATGGGCAAGAGATGGCAGACTGAAAAGTAGCCTAGAAATTACATGGGGTTGCTGTGGTTTTCCATTCTCATGGAATGTTACCTTGGGAGAAGGTTGGTTCAATGTGGCGAATCCATCCCATTGAATTGTCATATTGGCACAACTTGATCAATATATAGCGTATCAACATTATAAGGCGGAAACTGATTACCATATTGGCAACATCTTGGGCAAAGATGGTTTCAACATAACAGCCCATGCTGTCACCATGTTGGCCCATTTTGCAAAAAAAAACACACAGTACCAATACGATTTGTCAACCTAGTGCCCACATGGGCCCCATTAACTTGTGTTGCTTGGGATGTGTAGCATGCCACATATATTATTTTACTGTTGATTTCTATTCTTATCCATATTATGAACAAAATGTTATATATCAATGGTTCAATTCGAATTCATAAACTCATTTAGAATAATATTTATCAAAAATAGGAATTTCGTCTCTATAAATGAGCTATGAAAACTTTTATAGCTCCTAAACAATTACATAGAGGCGTATCCCTTCAGGTACAATTCATAACCGAAAAATTCACATCCGAGATAGTTTTATCTGATGTTTCAAACAATAAACTCTTCCAAATGCAACAGGAAATGTTTGAATATTCCGTAAGCATCGGCCACAGTTTCAGGCACAACTTTTGCCAAACACATTCGGAAAGCCCTTGCAACAATTCATTGAAATTCAGTGTCTATATTTGCTGGTAGAGTGGTTTCTTAATTCTAAAATACTGATAATATTAAATATAAATAGTCTATCATTTCCCAATTAGGTATGTAGTGATGGTATTTATTATCGTAAAACACACTACTTCACATATTATATCCCATGCAAAAAGGATTCATTCCTGGGATTATAAGGAAATATCCATTTAATATATCCATCTTGCCAGAGTTAAGAAGGTTCGACAATGAGCGATGGACTATATCTTTTAAATTTACTTTGAATTATAAATAGATTTTCGTCGACTCAACTATCGAGTCTGATAGACGATCAGTTGATCATTCATTCGAAATGAAAGTTACTTAAGAAATAAATACTCCAGAAAATCTTACTCAGTTACTTATTTGACAACTTATGACCTTTGGATCAGTAATGAAATGATCGCATCTTTCATTTATGACCTATGGAATAGTGAAACAAGGTTCAAAAAGATGATCTTTTTCATCAACAATTAATTCAACAATCAGATACTATAGATGCAGAATAAAGAACTTAACAGTTACCATGGCAATATGGTATGATTTCATAAGTTTACCAAAAGATAAAATTATCACAGAGATTAAAATTATCAAAGAAAAACATTAATAATCAAGATATGATTAAACCAAATAATTATATAAACATCTAAATTTATAAATAAACAATTCTTACATAGTTTGACACACAACCGTAATGACAGTGTTGCAATATGAACGATAATGTATCTCAAGGGAAAGTGAAGTACAAAAATTGATAAATAAAATAATACAAGGGAATACATAAATTTACATAGAGCATCATATGCGATAATATTACCTGATGTTTTTCACCAACTGGAAATGCAATATCTTTGATATATGTAATCAGATATTCCCTGCCATTAATTGGCAGCTCTTAAATATTGCATTCCCCAAGATAAAACATCTCTCTTATTGCTGTTATAAGTGGGATGGATTTCTGTACCATCATATTGTAATGATGAGTGGGAGGGATTTATGTTCCATCATATTGTTATGATGAGTGGGATATTGAACTCAATAGAACTTCATATAATTAAATTATAGAAGTTAATTCCAATTCAATTTAAAGAGTTAGTAATATTGACGCGATATAATTAATAATTTTCAAGTTGTGTTTACATTAAAATATATCTTACACGACTGCTCGCATTGACAACTTAATTCTTTGTAACAAATTGTCGTGAAATGAAGACAAACGATTAACTTACATGTTTTCAAACTATGATAGCGGGACACAATGGATAATTTAGGTCTAGCGTGAGAGAAGTAACAAAAGGTTTTTTTTTCTCCGTTTCTATAGATTCTACTAAGGTCCGTGACATCATTATCTCTAGCTAACAAAGGAAGGAAAAACTGGTTGAATAATTATACAGCTCTGACCAATGATCTGATCAAATTAATAAAGCCGTTTGATTATATTTAAGATATATAATGATGGAGAGCTATATGAATGTGAAGTAAAAAATATGTGATTAATGAATTATTCTATCTTATACAAATACCTTTTATGTACAAAATATATTAAATTATGTACTACTTATCTGGTAAATATAAATATAGCATATATGTTCATATTAGATAAAATATAGGAAGACCAGGAGACCTTTTAGTAATGGAAGAATTATGAAATTCTGTTGATTAAGTAGACTAATATTTATATCAATGATAATTTTTTATATGAAAATTAATCACAATTTTGTATCGTTTCAAACACTTTGGAATAATATGTCATATTTTTGCAACAAAAGAAATATTTTATATTGTATATTAGAAATATCTTAGCATCATAAGAAAATCTTTTCAGTTTTGATTGGCTTCATAATCCTACTTATAAATTATCATATATACAATTGTACATGAATTGATAATACGGTCATTATAATATCATTCTTTTTATATCTAACACTTTTACGTGCTAGGAGTAACTCCTACAATTTGGTTGGATGTTTTTAATTAAGCTAGTTTAAGTGGGATAGATTAAAAATAATTTTATGGTATATAACTCCTTACTCCTTATAATAACGTGCTGGGAGTAACTCCTACAATATGGTTGGACGTTTTTAATTAAGCTAGTTTAAGTGGGATAGATTAAAAATAATTTTATGGTAAGTACCATATAATTATATTTTCAATCTTTCCCACTTAAATAAATGACGGCGAAAAAAAGTTTAGCTAAAGATAACCAACTAAATTACCAAAGCTGCTTCTAAAATATTTTCAATGTCTTATGAAATAAATGCAAGACATGTCTCACACTTATTTCCATGTCATAATTGTGAGACGTAATAAGAGCGAGTTATACCTTTATATACAATCACAACAGTTTTGTGGAATTATAAGCTACCCAGAGAATTTAGAGTACGAAATATTCCTAATCGTATATAATCGACTGCACTATTCATTACAGTCTCTTCTCACCATTAAAAAGCTTTCAAGCTTTTCCTCTCCTACATCAATTGCTTCAACAAGGTTCTTCTGATTCAAGAACATAACGAGGTAATTTAATAAATAAAGTTATAATCATCTCTTGAAGTATTCTCCTTATAATTGGAGATGAAGAGTTCGAGAATCAAGGATTATGGAATACATTGATGATAAATTATTGACAGCATTTTGTAGAGAGTTATAATCTAAATAGAGTGAAGCTGCTTGATAAATAGAACATGAGCTTATACACTTTAATCTCAATATAATTAACTATGTAATTTGATGAGTGTTTTTCTTCATCTTATATTTAAAGTTCTTATCATATCGACTAATTGATTTGAATTGAGTATAAACTGCCATGCGCTGTAATATATGCATTTAATTTTCTTTTTTATAAATGGGTTTTACCATAGAAAAGCGAAACATATACATAAAATAAGAAAATGAAAAATAATATGGAATGATATATCTAAACTAGATTTTTAGAGCTAAAAATGATCATATTTTCTTTTCTAAACCAATATTACTTCTCAATAATAATAGCTGTCTAAAGAATTCCATCATTCTGAGGTTTCGAAGAATTTTCTCTGGCCAAAGCCTCTCAGACAGCTGGATCAGATGATACGAAATTGCTCTTCGAGCTTGACAATATTTTTAAAGAAATTGCCCTGGGAATTGAGTGAAATTGAATGAACAATACAATATTCAAACTATATATTCATTGGTAAAATAATTCATTATTTTTGTGTACAGTTTTCATTTTTTAGGAAAATTAGATCTAGATAATAAGACATTTTTATCATATTATAAAAGGGTTTATTAAAATACTATCATTGAAGGTTGTTTAAAGTTTCTTATTAAAATATCAGTGTTATTATTATTGAGAGGATCCCCGCTCGCCGTTGTGAAAGCAGGTGAGCACTCAGGCCGCAGGTGGGCCCATCTGTACTAAATCCCCACTGAACCGATCTAGAGACTAGTCGTTGAAATCTTCCAGCCTCCCAATTCTTTCAAGAAAGGTAGAAAGATGCGAGAAGCTGAGAGTCCTACTAATTCTGTTGAGGTCCGTTAGAAATCCAACCAGAGTAGAGTCCCTAATCCTGTGGTAAGAAGGGCATTCTTCAACAATATGAGTCCTTGTCTCTGGGGCAAGATCGCATCGTCGGCAAGTGTCATTGGTCCTTTTTCCATTAATCCTGTTATGGGATCCAAAGTTTCCGTGCCCAGTTAGAATTTGCAGGGTAAAACGAAGTTTCCTTTGAGTCAACGACAAGAGTCTCAGACAGCCTCTCCTATCTAGAGGCTGCTCGAAGAGCTCTTTGGGGTTCGGGTCCTTCACATGAGGACTTAGCTGCTTCCTTAGCTAGGAAGTCGGCGGTTTCGTTACCAATGGTACCAGCGTCTTAACCCACTGAAGAGTGACGTCAGCCAGCTGCCCCAGAGAGTTCAGGGCATTTACACATCGGTTTACCGTTTGGCTCCTGGTCCTCAAACTAACCATGGCTTTGATTGCCGCATGGCTATCTGAGTATATGATAACTCTCTCCACATCAGGTTCCCCGGAAATGATGCTGGTCAGTCTCTCTGCTGCCAGAGTGATCGCCAATATCTCCGCCTTGAAAACGGAGGAGTGATAACCTAGATATACAACTAGGTCAGTATCATTCCTACCAGGGAAGTGAACTCCTGCACCTATTCTGCCAGATTCAAGCTTAGAGCCATCTGTAAAACAGGCCACAGTCGAATCTTCCACTGTGTGGTCGGGGGCCACAGTACTTGTCTTAAATCTCACTTGTAGATTTAACCGAGGGCTGCATAGGTCTCCCGGAAAGTCTAGAACAGGTAGGTCCCTGGAGTTCCAGTCACACCAATTCACATGGCTCTGGTGGACTCCTCCTTGTGGTGTACCCCTAGTCAAACGAATCGAGGTGTCATAATCACCAAGAGTAGCTGTGACCCTTTGGCTCTTCAGCATCCCCATGATCCAAGTGACGAGGTGTATCTCTATTCCTGAATTGAATAAAGCGGACCTTATAGCCACCAGAGAGACGTTGCTAAAGGCACCTTCAATATCCAAAAACAGGGCAAGGGCTAGTTGTTTGTTAAACACTGCTTTTTCAAGCTTTTGAACAACGGCATGCAGGGCTGCATCGGTCGAGTGGCCCTGTTTGAAAGCAACCTGATTCAAGTGCATTTTTGGGTTGAGTCCGCCAATGCACTTACTAAGGTGCCAGTAGACCAGTCTCTCCAAAACTTTCAGGAAGAAAGAGGTCAGAGTGATCGGTCTAAAGGACTTAGCTTTCAGATACGAAGGTTTCCCTGGTTTCGGGATAAAGACAGCCCCCGCGTTGCACCAGGTATCAGGAACATGAAAGAAAGGGTCTAGCCCTGGATCTAGGATCCAGAGACCAGATTCAGACCGCTAGGAGACGGTTTCTCACCCACGACTGCCGATGATACGAGACCAGACGGTTGCCAATGGGAGAGATATCCAGGTCCCCAATGGTGTAAGATTACCCAGCACCTACAGACAGGTCTGTAGGTGAAGTGGAAACCACCATACCAGAGGCAGCTCCTCCATCACTGTTGGCCGGGGCTTTAAGTGCTGGGGGCGGAGCTCCAGGCGTTCGGTGTCTGAACTCCAATCTGCCCATGCCACAGAATAGTCGCATCTGCAGAGCTTTCAGCCGTTGAGAAGTATCCTCTTCAACGGAAAAGAAGACGCGCCCACGCATATGGCCCTGGCCAGTTGGTGGTGCCTCAGTGGTGAGGTGCAGACCTGCCACACGTAGGTTCGTGCTGGACGCCTCCAAGAGCTGAAGGAGATCTTTCCTACTCTCGGCCACATCCAACGGAACCCATGCGGTACATCTCTTAGTAGGAAGCAAGTCACCCGGCCCTATAATCCAGCAACTCTTACGGTATCCGGGTCCTGGAACCAGCTTCTTTGCCTCCTCCTTCAACCACCTAAGTGAACGTTAGTCCTAGCAGATTACCCGTACTCGGCTATTGTGGTGAGTACAACTCTCTACTTGGACGGTCCACTCAGGTTTACTACGTGCTCGATCAATTACTCTTTTGTTTAGAGTCCTTTTCACGAGCATAAACTCTCCCATAGTAAGCGGGTCATCACCGGAGGTGGGTCCTAAATGCAATGAAAGGGTACTCTTAGCCGCCTCAGAAAACGTCAGGCTTTTGACCTTCCGAACCTTCTGAGGTGGCTTTTGGGAAGAACCAGGTGTAGAACCTAAAGATTGCTTCATAGTAGGAGGTTCTATGGGTCCCGACACCTTGGGTTCCGTAGCTGAGGTACTCGGTCCAGGAGTCATTTGAATCGTTAGACGTTCAAACTTCTTCCTGGCACGAGATTTCTGCTTTTTCAGACGATTCTTCAGGCTTGAATCCTTTGCAGGATTCTGACCTTCAGAGGTCTGAGGTTGGGACCCAGGGTCAGGAGCCGAAGCTTCTTTCCCTGGTTGGGCGATCTCAGCAGCTTTCGCCGCTTCGATCTTCCGGCAGTGAGGACCCGAAGGATCGGCGTCGCCCTCAGGCCGGGGAACCGGAGTAGCATCAGGTAACAATTTACCTTCCGCATCCTCCGTGTGTGTTAGAACTGAGAAAATACCCGGGAAATCCATATAACATAGGTAAGAATTCAGGACCCGATCAACGGTCTCGACACAGTCGAGGCAACAACGGCCAGGCATATGGTCTCTTTAGGGAAGAGACCGCCCTCCCGCGTCACGGTTCCCATAGGCCCCCTGACAGGTCTCAACAGCTCCTCCACTTTTCCATCCTCAAAGTGGTTCTCAGGCCACTTCAGTTCTTTCCGAGATTAGTATGTCTACCTCCTGCAGCGAACCTCGCACCTCCCAGAGATAACCAAGTGGTGGGTTGCCCCTGGCACCATGGACGCTACTCCAGGGCCACGGTTCGGCTTTGAACTACTATCGGGACAAAGCGTTATGTTGCCATTGAAAGGCGCCCGAAGGTTGATCACAAACATTTTGTTTGGCTCAAACACCAGTCACCGGTTCGCACAAAGTTGCAGTATCGCCAAGGCGGGAACATACCTTGTCGCCCTCATTAAAGAGGTAGGGGATCGTCCATCTTCCTCCTCTAATCCCGGTGACTCAGTTTGAGACCATCCAGGGAGGTCATCCAACCAGCCTGCTAGTTTCGAGGATTACAGTATCAGAGCCTACACCCCCAATCAGATCACCGAGGGATTCTTAGTCTGAATCCTCCACAAGTGCCTTCCCTGCATGATAGGATCTAATCTGGTATAGCCCCTTGCTTCATTGGATTACGCAAGCCGCTCAAACCACGTCAAGGTGATCCCCATCGGAGCGGAACTATCAGTGTTGAAGGTATATTTTATTTTTATATTAAAACATCAATGTTGATGACAAGATATTTTTATTTTCGCATTAAAATATAAACATAGAAGACATTTTTTGTTTTCTTAATTATTAAGTTATCAATTTTGAAGGTAATATTCATAATAATATGGAAATTCCATCGAATAGAAATATTTTCAATCAGATGTTAATATTTTTAGGACATGACTGCCCGTAAACCTAATTGGGTTCTTAGCCATATTTGAAAATGATTTCTTTTCCATTTCAAAAGTTGAATTAAATGTTTATTTCATAAATATATAGTTTAACCTATTATAAATATAGTGTGTGTTGTAAATTGTTCGGCGGCCAGTTGTCCTAGAACCGACATTCATAAGCGTCTGACAGACAATTTTTGTCCTTTTTCGGGGGAGTCCGTTTGAAGATCGTCCGCTGTATGAGTTTCACCTCTATTTGAACTTTATACAACTTTATATATCAATAAGTCAAGTTTTCTATATGACTGCGATAGTGATAAAATGATTTGAGAAGTTTACCCTATGACCAACACTACTCATTTCAGTTTCCTACACAGCATCGAATAACAATCATTACTTGCCAGTGTGAGCAATAGTAGCTGTAATGGCAGCTGCAGAAACACTTCTAATGGACCTCTAATGTGCTTTGGAGAACCATAAAATACGCTCAAGACTTACTAACAAAATAATTGCATTTGTGCGCTAATTCTCTATGAGAAACTCAGTGAAATAGAACCGACTGTAATTATGTTTCTTAGTAATTAGAAACAAAAGAATTGTTTACACAAGAAACGATTTCATAGAATTGACAGTATAATTATAAATTCTTCCTATTTATACAGGGTGACTCAGAAAAAAACGTACCCAACTTAAAGTTAATATAAATATCGTATACATAATTAGTTAGTTAAAAAAAATGAGTTGAATTAGATATTTCTTCATGTATCCTTTCTACCACCGTCATTGATTAAGATTGCGCGTGAACGATATTAATATTAATTTTAACTTTGGTACATTTTTTATGGGTTATCCTTTGTAATTGGGCTGGGTGAATCGTTAGATTTTATTTTTTTCGACAGATCTTTTATTAGATAAGTTTTACCTCCACTATCCAAGGTTCATAGACTTTAACAGGTTAAACGAATAGAAATACTACGAAATGTTACTAAGAGCTGAGTCTACAAATTCTTTATATGAAAACTTTATATTTAGATTAAAAACTATGAAACCTATGTTAAAAATAATTGACATTTTACATTGTTTATTTCTTATTTCATTATTGCAATATTATGTTTGTTCTTATTTTAGGCGTTTAGCTACAGTAATTAAAGCGGATGAAAATGTTGACCAGTGCCCATTAATCAACGGACTACGACGTGAAAAGCAGTTAGCTTTTTGTTCTTTTAACAGTGGTAAAAACCATTTCTTTGAAATATTTTTTATACCATTCGATAGATTATTAAATTCTAAAGAATTCTAATTTGACTCACGCCCTAGTTTAATCTACCGTTTAAGAGATATTCAAGAAGAAAGACAGAAATTGTTCCTTCCTTTGCTAATTGTCGTAGTGAATAGCAGTTAGTTTTTGTTCTTTAAACGGTGGTAAAAACCATTTATTTGAAATATTTTTTATACCATTCGATAGATGATTAAATTCTAAAGAATTCTATTCTGACTCACGCTCAAGTTTAATCTACCGTTTAAGAGATATTCAAGAAGGAAGACAGATAATATTGTCTTCTCAATGGCAATTTTTTCCCAATTCGTGTAACCTGTTATAGTCTATGAACCTTGCCACTATCCTCTACCCCAAAATTCTGTCATGTTTCAGACATTTCGCGAATACTGTCGCTAATTGATTCGTACGTCCATGGATGTCAACCTTCTCTCGAATATGGTGTCCTCTCATCGCAAAATACAAACCACATCTCACAGTCCATTGACTTTTGCTGACTCAGCTAGACTTGGGACGGGGACGTATCCATGATGCCAGAGGGTATCCATTACATCTCATTACGCCAAAAATTGGGTTACTTTTTATTTCGGAAATTGAGGGAGAGAAGAAAAGTGGAAGGGAGCTTGTCAGAAATTCTGACTTAGATATTCCATTAACGGTTGATATTTGATAAATGCAATGCAATGTAAATATATGTATTTGCAAGTGGGTTGTACCAAATAGAGAATTTTAGAATTGTTGATCAAATTTGATTCATTCTACTCAATAATATAAATTTTCCTTATAATATAATTATTTATTTACTCTTGGTTAAATTCTGAGCAAAATTCAGTGAAATGATGTTTCAATTTTGAACCTATATGTTCAAAATAACAAATCTTAAAATGGAAAAATAACATCTCTAATTTTTCATTGAACCTATATGTTCAAAATCTTAAATCTTAAAATGGAAAAATAACATCTCTAATTTTTCATACTAATCCAATTACAGATCTATACAAATAGATGCAAATTTATTCTTTATTTTATTTTTTAATAAAAACCTTAATTGTGGATAGTTACAATTGAAAATATTTAGCCTGTCAGATTATTTTGAATTCATTCGACTCAGTAATTTGAATTGATTTTGAAAATATTTCATCCAGTGAACTCCAAACTACTTTTTAAATGTCAGAAAATAAATTATAGAATAAGTTTATGTTATCAGAATATTCTGTAAAATTTAATTATACATTTATTATTCGCAGGTTCTCATATCTTTACACTGAAATAATTACATGAGAATTCCTTATTCATTTGAAAGGACTGAATTACGGTTTTTAAACATTATATACCTATATTAATATATATACAATTTTAAAACTGCAAAGCTTTCATATCAGAAAAAAAATTGTGCAGCCTCCCACCCATTGCCCCCCATAAACCCCAAAAACTGGGAATCACCTAAAAAATATAATTAAAAACTATAAAAGATAAACTAATATGGTTTTCAAAATCAATCCCTTGGAAATTTTGACAAAAAAGTTATGGATGCATGTCTCATATAAGGGATAGTTAGTGCAAATAAAAGGAGAAGAAAAAGAAAATAAGTGGATTTTTCATGGACAATTTTAGTCTTCTCTATATAAAAAAATTTGACAAAATGATCCCAACATAGAGCTGATTATTCTGCAATTCACCATTTGTCTCTACTTCACTTCTAACTTCAGTTACAAAATTTAGAAGTTAAAAAAAAAAATTTCAGAAGAGACCAAAAACAAATATGTTTTTCTTTCATTTTTTTTCAAATTTTCCCTCTCATGAAAAATATAGAATGAAATTGCTGTTACATGTCTAAATGAATTTAAAAATGTTACACTCATCTTTCCTTTCATAACTTACGTAATAATTAGGGTCACATTGGCATAAAAATTTATAAGAGTCTTCTTAAGACTATATATCTTCAAAAAAAACACATACAAAACAGAGAAAAATTTCTATTTTATCCGTGATAGTCCCCTTAAATAATAACATTTCATAACTATGTATAACTGGACAAGTCTGATGTTCAGCAACTGTGTACGTTATGTGTTCGATTGCGTGCATTCACTCCGGTGACGTGATTCATGCTCTGTTGCGTGACTTTGGTGTAAATTATTCATGATTTACACTGATTGAAATTTGCTTTGAATATACGGATTGTTGCTACAAAATGTAGGAAGGATTGATGGGGAAGATGACAGTTTGGGAGTGTGAAGAGATGATGTAAGGAGCAAGAAGAATAGCGGAGTCAGAAGAGTGAGAAGAAAGATGAGAGGAGAGAAGGGGATAGAGAAGAGGAGGAGAGATATGAGAAGAGAAAGTGAGAAGAAAAAGAAAGGAGATCAGTGAAATCTGTAATTTCATTAGAGTTAAAGTTATATAACCATTGTAAACAAACCATTTAAAATCACAGTGCCCTCCCTGTACTATTGGCTCAATAGCTCAAATCAGATTTGTAACCACAAAGTTCAGTGAAAATCTCAGTTACCTTTCTTAATTTAGAGCGAAATCATTATTGAGGACAAATCTATATATTTCATTTAAGATAAATTCAATATTTCTGTTAGCATACATTCCTCGAATTTCTCTCTAATATTTACTTTAGCTTTGGATAATGTTGATGTCGATCGGTGTGCCCAAGTTTCTTCCGTTAAATTTTTTTAAAAATTTAGTAAACCGCGCATAAGGTTTTTGAGGTATTGCCTTTACTGCATTAGCTTGTATCGATACAGTGCTTTAAGCATAATGTTTTTACGGATCGGCAAGGAGAAACCAACAGAGGGCGGAGCACTGAGACAGTAGTGCTCCACCCCCTGTTTGTACCACCTCCTTGTATACAGTTACGAATTGAATCATATTACATTTTAATTAAATAATAATAAGAGCTTTTAAACTCTATACATTAGGGTGGGCCAAAAATAAGGGTTTAAGGCAAACTTCAGAATCTTCATAGGGAATAGTTATAATAAGTTGATACGTTTTAAAAGAACATAGCATGCAAATTTCCAGGCAATTTCTCGATATTTTTGAGTTGCCCCAAAACATTTGAAATTTTGTAAAAAATAATATTTTCCCCTTAATTTTGAAATATTCGATTTTTTCTCCGTGGAATACGTAAAATTAGTTGGCACGTTATGAAAAAACACAACTTGCAAAATTGCAGATTAATATATGATACTTTTGAGTTGCCCCGAACACTTTTTTTGTAAAATATATTACTACTACAATATTTCTCTTAAAATTAGCTTTATAGAGCAATCATGCAGTTAATTTAATTCTCAAAATGACTCTGTGAATTGTATTGATTTCATTTCATGAAGGCATTTATCAATATTTTCGTATTGCAAAAATTTCGAATTTACTCGGATTTCAGCAATTGGATAACAACCCATGCAATTCACTTTGTCAATTTTTCTGAGTCACCAAGTGTCCCAAATATCTAAATGTTGGTTTATCAATCAATAATTAAAGTTTTTACTCAATTTCTTGCATATGAATTTCCTTATTATGTTCTTCATTGAACACCAGACCTCCATAAGTTTGGAGCACTATACACTGACTACAGTCTCCAATGGGGCCTAAATTTGAACAATTTGGAGGGGTGGGGGCAACTGTAAACATTGTCGTACCTGTCTGATTTTCCGGCACAAACACCAAAATAAGCTCTTCTCAAGCTATCTTCCTATTCTAAATGATAATAAATCAGAGATTAAGAGTTTTTTGCCAAAATGTGATAAAAACTACAAAAAATGTTACTTTTCTGATATTTGAATAGCTTGGGGGCAACTGTTAATCATGTCAGAATTCACTCAAATTTCAGTACACGTACGTACCTTTACTATTCCATAAGTAATATCAAAAACTTTATTTTTTTGCCCACCCTACTATACATAGATGGCTGTAATGCAGTTTATTGCATCCGCTAGTTCGTTTAACTACATACTTCAATATTGTTTAAAAAAAACTATCCTTTAAAAGTTGTTCACAAGAAAAATAATTTCTAAACTAAAGTTAATATTGTAAATAATATAGTATTAATATTTTAATTTCTAATCTTAGATTTGCTACCCTCATCGAGGATTAATATTTTTTATTTGAATAACTTATAAGGATTGATCGATTTCAAAATTTAATCTATAGATTTCAATTGGAAGTTAAGAATTAGTCGAAATCGATGCTTAAACATATAAGTAATATAATTTAATTTGGAATATGGTCAATTTTGAAGCTCAATCACTTTGATTATTTCATTAAATTTAAATCCTGAGTATTTTTTCATAGATAATCATATAGATATATATACCGAGTTCGATTCCCATTACGGTAGATTCCCATATTCGATTCCCATAATGATTTTGACAACTCAGTAACTGAAGATCGTAAATACAATTGCATTATAAGTGTATTTCAATTCCTCATCACAACACTATTAATGTGAATGCAATAACTATTGACCCTGACAAGCATTTACAAAGAGAAACAGATCTCTTCTTCATTTTGTGAATGTTACACTCACTATGAATTTATTCATGCCGGTCACCAGTCTTCTTGTTTGAGAATTCCACAGCAATGCTTTATTGCCAACAAATTGAAACATTGTTCAGCTGGAAGTTTCATTGTGAAGCTACATGGCAATATTTGCAAAATAAAACTATGGATGACAGTCAATGCCTATTTCTGCAGACTGTGAGAAAAATATTTTGTGTTTGAATTAAATGATCTTTGTATAATATACCATCACGGGCATCCTCCGCTATTATTAAGTCTCAGATTTATGGTAAATCAAATATGTGTGAGTCATGTCTCGCACTTATTTTACATGTATAGAAAATATTTAGTTTAGAAATTTAGTTGGTCGTTTTCAGTTATTAAGCGGTTTTTGCTGTAACTATTTCGAACATGTTGATCATGCAGGTGAGATTAATTGAAAATCATTTTGTGATAAATAATACATTTACAAGATTTGAAATTCAAATTAAATTATGTGAAATATACACTATACATATAATTAATGATTCAGAGTAGGATATATGTATTATAATTTCCATTTTATCTTCAATAGATGTTGCAGTTCAGAGCATCTCCCACCATGCGTTGTCAGATTTTAATTTGCCTGATCGAGGGACGGTTATGTGATGCATTGAAAATAGTTTTCTTATTTAGTAATGGATTTGTTGAAAACAGTAAAACGATTCAGTAGTTATTAATCTGAAAACCAAAGTAACCAGTGACCAAATGAGTATACCGAATTACATGAATTTCATATTTGGCACTACCAAAACAATTTTAGCCAACCCAATATTTTGTCACCACCTATTACTTCCATTTCTTCTTTAGCGTCTTTGACTCTAATCTAGAAATGTTTCATGGGATGGAGTAGGAATCGCTTGGAAAATTCTTAAATTTGAAATAATCGATAAAATTAACATGGCAGAATTTCTACCAATTTTAAAAAAAGGGTTTATTCAATTTTAAAATTAAACAGTAAATTATGTTATATTTTAGATGAAGCCGCGTACATTACAATTAAATTGGAATAAACACATACAATTTCTCATTCATTCACTATCTTTTCCTAAATGATACAACAATCTGAAATTTAGCAATGATGAGAGTTGTTATTGTTACTTTCACTGGAAGGGTCAGCGTTCTTCTCAGTCAAAGGGGGAGGGGAAATGGGAAGAGGAGAGTTGGTTGGTAGGTTGGGAGGAGGACTATCTGGAAGGGCAGAAGGAGGAGGTTTCTCCAGGTGAGGTTTTGGGAGATTAACGAAACTTGGTAGTGGGAGGAGGTGGTCCACTACCGCCCCAGAATCCAACCAAAGGGAAACCTGAATGAGAGAGAAGTGGCACTCGCTCCGCAGCTAAAAACTTGGGGTGAAGCCGCTGACCGGATAGGTCGGTAAAATCGCCTTTCCAACTCTGTCCAATTGTTAACCAAATGTGCTGTCCCAGTGATCACCAAGAGGCCATTTTGAAAATATGTGCGTTTAGTGGCTCAACCACGATAGTGGAAAAGTGATCCTTTTATACGATCATAATTTATCTTACATACTACTTAGTATTATAAAAGAATGCCGTGAATTTTATTTGTTAAATTACCAAACTTATAATAATTTATAGAAATTACGAAAAATTTGTTTGTTTTTTCCACCTGTAAAAGAAATTACTTTTCCCTCTATAGTCAGTTAAAGAATACCTTCTTTGATCCTTTGTTCGTAGAAAACAGAATATTGAAAGGATAATAATTGAAGAAAATATAACTTCGGGGCATATCTCACACTTATTACTATATTTTTCTTAGTGTGAGCCGCAATTTTATGATAATAGCATGATGCACCTATTCTAAAAATATTAACGTAAAATTAATATATGAAATAGTTTACTTCATCAAAAATTATTCGATGTTTCTATATTTTCGATCTTCCACAGATACAATAAATTGAAGAGAAGAAGCACGGAGCAAATTTATAATAAATATTCCATTTACAAGCATTTAACATTTATTAATTTATTGTATTTTAAAATAGAACATAGGCAAACAACACATTACTTTTCATTAAAATAAACTGTGAAATAAAGTTCATTTCCCTCCGTTAGATCATTTAATTTGTTCTTAGCGTGAGTAAAACAAATGTGGAGCTGTAGAAGTTTTCTTGCTAAAAAAACACAAATTACTTTCTTTGAGTGGAGCAAAATAAAATAAATCAATTTATTCAATTGTTTATTCCTAAATGTCACTGTATTAATCACTCAGATTATTTACTGTGATTTTGTGACATTTCAGGTCAGTGACACATCATAGAAAATTCAGCACCAATAAATGAAATATCTAAAATAATCCATTAATTATTGATAAATATTGACTCGAGCGAAAGATTAAATGAAATATTTATAGAAAATAATAACATTTCATTTCAAATTTGTCACCAGAGATTTATTAAATATCATTTTGTATATATAAAATAGTTGAAATTATATATAAATATAGTTTTTCCTATATACCATTAAATTGTCTAAATTCTTTTATGATTAAAAGCAATTAACATGTATAAATGATTTAATTAATTAGAAGCTCGGCTTAATGTTTCGAATAGATTGTACGTTTCTAATTAAATTATTGGTAGAAGAGAGAGCTTAATTAAATTATTTTAAGCGGACTTACTTTCATTATTAAATGCAAGAGTTATATTGAATATAAATTGACTTAATGAGGGAATCATTTTATTACAGATAATTGTTTAATTCTTTTGATTCATTCAATGTGTCCTTATATTAAAACAGTACATACAAAACAGTTGTAGATTAGTCTAAATCATGATAAATTTATGAAAAATGCAATGTGAGAGGTCGGTTGATGTACAAATTTGTTTCCGTACTTCCCTAAATTCGTAAAACACATTTAAACAATTTCTTAACATCTACTAATCTATAATTAATTTAAAAACTTCACTAAGAAATATTGTATTGTATATTGTAATACTATTATCTCATTCGTGATTGAATAAATTGATTAATGATTTCGTGATCGTTTAAAACAATTGTGGGTAAGTGGAGTCTCAGTAATTAATTTGAAGATATATGTGCTCACTGTTCACGTTGTGAATTTATGAAATAAAAAGAGTGAGCGGAGCATCTAATAACGCATGTACCTATTGCCAATTAATTAACAATAAACTGATGCCCTCCATATAAAAGGGGTCATCACGTCTTCTCTTCTTCTCCTTGTAACAACCATTAGTATTCTGGTCCTGAGACTCCATGAATGACCATTCTTTTAGTATTCATTCAGACCGATAAATGGCATTCGGACCCAAAGATAAACTCGGAAAAGAAGAAAGAAAGAGAGACTGAATATTCCTTTATTTAGAAAAATATCTTATTTTGAAGTAAGTCCAGAATTTGATCTTCTTTACCTGAATAATTGAATTATATTCGTTATTTTCCTCTGAGGAAAATGTGAAATTTGACACAACTATGCGAAGAGTTTTGCTTTTATACAGTTTCAGTGTTAGCAATTGCAGTTAGATGCAACTTAGCAACGGAACATTAGCTTCAAATTGACTGTTTGGGTAAATTGGCAAATTGGAGAAACTCCCACCTAACCAATTTACTTGCTTTAATTGGCAGTAATTTGAATGGAATTTTCACAGATATGATTGCTTCAATCATAAACTTTGGTTGCTATTTCTGAAATAAGTAGATAATGTAAAATACAAGCACGTTATTTTTATTTATCAGAACAGATTATTCAATGGCGAAGAATATTGATTGAGGATACACTATGAAGAATATATTATTTAGATGAATTTTAACGAAATCCCTGGAAGCAAATATTCTTGATGAAATTTTATCATAATATTGTAATGATAATAGGAACAGTGTAACTTTATAATAATGTAGTAACAATAAGTTGGTAATATTGTAAAAGTATTTGAGAGCGATATCCTGCCAAATGAAAATTTGCTACATGAGAAATTGTTAAATACATTATCGTTTTCGTAATAATAAAGATTTGTTGATGAAAAAGAATAGAAATATAACCAAGCAATATGAAATTATGGTATTATAGATAAATATATAAATAACGGCATTATATATTGTTTCTATCCCTAGGTTTCGGACAATAAAATTCACAAGATGAGTTAAAGTTACAGCTGGAGAATTTGCGGTCTTTTAGTTTTATTGGAGTAGCGAAGAGTCTTCAACTGAGAGATGAGTGAGGGTGCTTCACAATCTTTTAAAGATACACAGATGCACTCTCTACTTTTCTATTCTTTTGTTCGAGACAAAATGTATAGGCTGAATTATGAGAAATAGTGAGGAAAAATAGATGTAGGGTAAGTCCCAGTGGTCGGACAGTTCCATATATTCCGACACGTAAGATCAAAAGTATATAATAATTACTATTTATTTATTAGTAATAATCACTCTATATACTACTACACTGTTTTATTTGTCTGTTAGATGGTTGAGTGCAAGAAAAATGTATCACTTAAAGATGTAACTATATGATTCCATGACTGATATCATTTTTAAGATTACATGAATCATGATAACCGAAATACGGATAACATAAAATCCGGAAAATACATAGTTTCCAAAAAACAATGAATCAAAAATACGAAAAATCAGAAACCGAAAAATTAAGAAAACTGGAAAAAATGAAGAAGTATGAAAAATACGGAATTACGAAATCAATGAAAACAGGGAAATATGGAAAACAGAAAAATACGGTAAACTGAACCACCAAGAATAATCTAGGGTTTAGTACCGAAAAACCATGAGTGACTGAATTACTGAAAATTGAAAAATACGGAAAACCGAAAAATAGGGAAAACTGAAAAATACGGGAAACTGAAAAATACGGAATAATGGAGAATACGGAATACTGAAGAATACGGATAACTGATAAATACGGAAAACTGAACAATACGGGTAAAACGGATAATCTGGAAGTTTCACAAAAAAAAATATTAACTTAAATCGAAAATTCGGAATGAAACTGATAATCCGGAGAAAAAGGGGAAAAAACATAAAAAGATCTTGAAATCTGAAAAATACAGAAAAATCTAAAAATACGGAAAACCTAAAATACAGAAAATCCAAAATCTCGGAAAATCGAAAAGTACCGAAGAATTCTTCAAGCCAAAAAAGAAAAAAAACGGACAAAATTAAATTCACGAAATGCCGAGAGAACTGTAAATCGGAAAATAAGGAAAAATGGAAAATTTTAAAACCAAAAAATACAGAAAATTGATAAAACCAGTAACCTGAAAAATAGGGAAAAATGGAAAACATTAATTGAAGACCGCAAAATTCGGAAACCTTTACTATCCCGAAAGAATCAAGATATCTGGAAAACATTGAAATTAAGAAAATTTTGAAATCAGAAACAAGGAAAATATTAAAAAAGGCTGAAAATTAAATATTCTGATAATAGTGTAAATTTCAATAACAAATAAATCAAGAGGACAAAATAGTCAGGATATTTTCCTCAAGTATCCAGTTAATTATATCCCGTAACTAAAAAAATATCATAGTCCGTCATATTTGATGAGTAAAACACAAGAAAAATCTGGATCATAGAAATTAAGAAATCCGGACATACAGCAAACTGATAATAAAAATACGGATAATTTTCATCAAAAATGTAGACGACTCAAAATCCGAAATATATACGAATAATAAAAATTTGGATATAAATTATGATAAAAATTGTTGCAGTTTTACTAAATAATCTGTCACACGGGTAATATCAATTCCTCTATAAGTTATAATATAACAAGAAATAAATAATAGATTAAAAAAAGATATAGGATCCATCGATCATTTTGATTGATTTATTAGTCACATCAAGAAAAGGTTCTAACTACCACTTAGATCCCTTACTAGTAACTAATTAAGCTTATAACAGTTCTATTTTTGCTTAAATAATGTATATACATATTGGAAGATACTCCTTTTATTCGCCAATTTTGGATAGATCCTCATCGAAGCACCTTTATACCTTACTAGCCCTTCAATTTCCGAGTGATATTGAGGTATACTGCACATCATTTACCTGAATATAAAGCAGTGTATGTGACAGAATGACAGCCTTTCGATATTACCCGTCATGTTTGTGACTGTTAATCACAATGCAGAACATGTACACTAAGATGTAAATCTCGCATATAATTCTCGTATGATTATGCAGTTATTGTTATTATTAAAATTATTTTAAGGTATAGCTGCACAGAAAAAGGAACTATGAAAAAAACGCTCCATACAGTTTTATGGGGTAGTACTAGAGTTATGCTCTTAACCTAAGATATCTTAGATTCTGTGTTAGGTAGGCTCGTAGACTTCATATAATATCACCTCTACATTTTCCTCTTCCATTCATGAGTGCAGCCACCAGTGCATGTATCGTTTATCATCATATTTTTTAATAAGTAACTGCATTAAGAAGCAGATTTTCCGAATCTATAAGCTTGTCTTCGACTGTGGTTGGTGACTGCTTTTCTTTCTGACTGTTTCTTCATATCATTTGTGCTTAATTTCCTTTTGATTTCCGTGATATTGTCTGTGGTTTCAAAGAAGACTTTAAACCTTTACTAAAATAATAAATCACCGAGAACAATTATTTTATCAGGATTCAATCAAAACAGAGATTACTATTTGATAATACAGGTAAAATTACACTTGGATATATATTTGAAAAAATAAAAAATAAACGACGATATGATATTTATGTAATTGATATAATTTAAAATACAGCTATATTCAATAACTATATTGCTTTTCGGTTTGATAATCTATTTTAATCTTGTTAAAATTTCATAAAAAAAAAATACACAAAAGTCAACAAAAAAATATTTACAGATTGGTTTAAATCCTCTATCATTCACCAAATTGATTTTCAAACTTTCATTTCATTAAATACCTATAAAATTTGATCACTGAAAATAAAAAGGTTTAACAGACCAGAAATTGATTATTTGATGGAACGTGCTTCTAGTTTTAATTGTATGGAGATAATTATTATAGGTACATATAGTTGCTATGAACATAGCATACCCAATGTGAGATCAGTCCATTAACATGATTAATAATGTGATTAAAATAATCTCGATAATTGAACATGCTCCAAAAGATCAAATTATTAGTACTTAGTCTGGATTGGCCACCTCTGTCATTGATATGATTCTATAAGACTTGGACAAAAAGCCTAACGGACAAAAAGCCTAACGGACAAAAAGCCTAACGGACAAAATGCCTAACGGACAAAATGCCTAACGGACAAAAATGCATAACGGACAAAAAGCCTAACGGACAAAAATACATAACGGACAAAAAGCCTAACGGACAAAAATACATAACGGACAAAAAGCCTAACGGTCAAAAATGCATAACGGACAAAATGCCTGACGGTCAAAATTCATAACTGACAAAATTCCCAATGAACAGAATGTATGAATATATAATATAAAAATATTAAAATAAAGCCGTACATGCATATTGGAAAGGTTGAATGGAAAATGATTTATAATGAAGAATGATAAAACTCTAAAGGAAACATTGAAGTGATAATCTGTAATGAAATGATTATTAGTAAATGTATAGATCAATTTACACTATATTGTAATAAACCATCTCATTGAACAAAAAAAAATTTTTTTATTGATATTATGTAAAATCAAAGTGAATTAAATTTACTTCATCTCTATTACCATTCATGGAGAATATTACGATATAATATTATTTTCAAACGGAACTTCTAATACTAAGGAAGTTGGGACATGGAAAATTACCTGCATTTCGGAAATAACTTTTAATTAACGTTGAAATTATCTTACTTGCACTAGAATCTTAAAAATTACTATAAACATCACTAGATTGAAGAAGATTTTAGCTAGTTAATAAAATAAACATCATTCAAAATAAGAGATGACTATAGTTATCTAATAGAGTGAACAACATTTTACCAAAATTAGGTGACAATTAAAAATATATAATAGTTAAACAATGAAAAAAAAAAAAAAATTGAGGAAGATAATTGTATTTAAATGATTTGTTAAATCGAAATGAACATTTTAGTAATAAATCGCAAACACAGCGAAATAATAGTGTTTGCACAATTAGCACGCAGAGTTACAAATGTTCATATTCAATTTGGCAGTGATTTAATTTCACTGTTATCACTTTGTCACTCGTATTAGGAATTAAAAATCTTTGTTCAATATTCCTTATATATTTAAAATGCATTTTAGCCGGTTAATCATGTTTTCCGTTAGACATTTCATCCGCTATGCATTTGGTCCGTTGGGTATTTTTTCCGTTTGGTATTTTCTCCGTTGTGTATTGTGTCCGTTAGATATTTTATCCGGTTGTTATTTGGTCCGTTGGGTATTTTGTCCGTTGTGTATTTTGCCCGTTGTGTATTTTGCCCGTTGTGTATTTTGTCTGTTAGACTTTTTCTCACTCATGGTTGATATGACCTGTCATTCCATGCTATAGAGCTAATAAAATGCTCACTGTCCTTGTTTCGCCTTTTCTCTTTCTAAAGTGTTTTCACTAGTTTCTAAATATAGACATTCGTATTTCAGGAATAATAATAATAACAATAATTTTCATAACATAGCTTGCATGTTGTGTGTCAAATGAAAATGTCACCAGTACTTCAATTTTTCTCACAGAATTATTTAGGAATAATTTTGGAACACTGTGTCTACAAAATATAGTATCAAATTATCATGTTAAAAAAGAATGTCTTTCTATATTAATTTAGTTGTTTTTTTCGTTCTTTATATACTATCATTATTACATATAATTATAATATAAAATTATTACTATGTATTATTATGGTTTGGAATAATTCCTTATCCAATGACAATTGTTTTATGTTCTTTCATAAGCATAGCGTTTGTCACGAATCTATTTGGAGTTTTTCAATTCACCATATTATTGTTATATACAATTCAATACAAAGCGACTACTTATTATAACCACCTCTTAATATTCAAACTATACTAGGTAGTGAAAACACGGCGTTTTAAGCGTGGTAGAAACGCTTCACAATCTACGTACTGGGCGGTAAAAACGCAGCATTTAAAAAAAATTATAATAAATTATACCAATGATTTTTAAAACCAATAATATCAATATCATAATTTTCTTTAAAAAAATCCTCATGATGATATTCGTTAACTAATCAAGCCATGTCTAGAAGATATTGAATTATCAGTTTTTAAATGGTTGTCTATTCTTTTCTGTCACGTCAGGGTATATAGTATGGTTAAGATTATTTAAATGACCAAATTTAAAAAGTGATATTATTTTTTCATTATTTTAACGTAAAATACTTTTAATTCATTCGTAACTTTCATCTCATGATCAACATCCTCAAAATAATGTTCTTTTATTCTAACTCATAGAAAATTATATGTTTTGGGATTTCAACAATCACACAAGATTATTTGTGTCAATATGTCTTTTATCAACAATTTGTTTTTATCAAGGAAATTAAAGCATGGCCTGCCTGCATTGATATATCATAAACATTATTCATTATGCATGCTGTACTAATCAACTTTGACTACCGCGGTAAAACTGCTTGAAGCCATATGCGTTACCACCGCGTACCGCTAAAGCACCGCAGACAGCCAAGGTGGTAAAAACGTCAGTATAAACTACAAATTTGTTTTTCATTCATTTAACCGTGATTAATTGAAAAGGCATAAACTGGTTAGTGGAAACGCGGCATTTTATTTGCTAACATAATATGGGCCTAAGCGGTTTCTGTTGATAGTATAATCGGCAAAAAGTTTAATTAAACTAGTTAATACCTATTAATGCATTTATGTATGTATGGATTGGCAGTCTAGTATGATAATCATGTATACATGCCGGTAAAAATAAGACATATATTCTTAATAACCTCTACCTTCATGCTATAACGTTGGTTAAATTATTAACAAATATCAAATCTATCGAAAAAATAGGCTATAGCTCACAAATTTCAGTAACAGCTGTTCTCGTTGGCCGAAAGCCAAATAACAGGGGATATTTGGCTGATGATGAATTGACTGAATAGAGTTTCGGTCTACCGAGTTGTCGGTTGTATGAACATTTATTTTACTTAATAGTTTTATAACCGAGTAGACACCAAAGTAATTTATTCTGCGTTAAATTGAAGTTTTGTTTAGAACATACAACGTTGGTTTACATCAGGTATCTACAAAATATATTTGAACGGAACTAAAAACTATCTTCATGATACCTCAGTAGAACTCCTCTATATTGAAATACTGTATAGAGAATTAGAGTCCTGAGTAAGAAAAGTATTCTCAATATTGAAAAAGATTATATTAGTCTACTATGAACGGCCATCAGTTTTAGAAAACTAATTGCAATTTTATGGCAGACTTAAGGAAATTGTTCAGTTTTTAGATTTTGAATTGACGAATAAAATTGTAATTGCAAGTTTGTCGGATATTGCATTATCTATCCCCTTCGATGACAAAACATCTTTTCGAATATTCCTTCAATTCCTGAATGAATTACATTTCCATTTCCATTCAGACAAACTTTTTCACACTCCCACATACATAATATATCCTTCCTTATACTAGACACGAAGTCAGTGTTTTATTTTCCTTGGCAACTTGGCAGGTTTATGGAGAACAGAGTCAGCATTTCCATTGTGTCTCTGAGAAAATTGAGCAAGACTATAGTCATAGGAATGTTCCGGAGGTTGAACTTCAGTCTTGCATACAGAGACAACAGGAATGGGAATTTGAAAAGGGTTCCACAATGTTCGTATGTATGAGAGAATAGCATATACACTATTGCATAGAAAAAAATATAGTGAGGAACGTATACCTATTTATAGTTCATCATTCTAACATTTTATACAAGTCATTGAATAGTGCACAATTATTCAATGATTTTTGTATATTTATTCATATTGTGATATCGTTATGATTAATTCAAAGTTATATTTAATTTTCAATATCAATCAATTCATTAACAGTCTAGATTATATCTATACATAATTAAATCTAAATCATGTGTTTTTTATTTAATTGAAACGAATTCCAAACTACCTATAAAGCTTGAGTATAATTATACATAAGTCGCTTAGCTTGGACCGAAGATTACTTGAAAAAACAAACCTCTTACTATTGTGACATTAAAATTCCAGGCCACACCATCGTAAATACCACATGACGCTATAAAGAATGGCCGTCTAGTACTTTGTTAGAGTAAGAAAATGGGACATGAGACTACAAAGTCACATAACGTGAAGGGATTCTGTGTTACGGAGAAAATTCCATTGCGAGGAAATTAATGAAACACATTATCAAGTAATATTTACTAACATTCGGGGTTGTAAATAGCGAATATATTTGATTCGAACTATTGAATCAATAAAAAGCAACTTCAGAAGTTTCACAATCGCATATTGATTCATTATAATATATAAATTAATATACACTTAATTTTTCTTTAGTTCTTTCTGATACAAAATAATTAATCTTATTATAATTTGACCTTTGGAATTTTTTTATCAATTTTGTTCATACGAAAATTAATTTAATTTTGAAAACTAGGTTGATGAAATACACACTTAAAAGTGCACATATTACCCTACTGAAAAATGTTTACATTTTGTTTCAAACAAAATGATATCAACTAACTGAATAAGTGTGCATCAAACTACATAGAAGAGCAAAGATGTGCTCATAACGATTTTTATGAAAAAAGTTCTATATCTTGTCCCAACTAGAAAATTAATTTTAGTACCTTGTGTTTTTACCGGCAGAGAGTATACTTCTCGTCAGCAATAGATCAGTTAGCGTCAGCTAAGCATCAGCATCGAACAAGTATTTTACAGGTAACTATATAACTATCTACTGTGCAAGTGCTGTATTAGAATACAGCAGAGTATAATATTTAATAAGTTAGTTAGTTTTGAGTAGAATAAATATACTGTATATAGATATTAGATAAGTTATTGATAAAATAAAGATTTCAACGTCTAAAATTTTATGATTTTTTTAACTCAACAAATAGCGTAATAATTGAGATACTAAATACTGTTCTGAAATCGAATCAGTATAAAAAATCTGGAACTGTCATATGTTAACATAAATAGGACATTTCCAAATATATTATGATACTGTTGTTTACAATGTACGTGAAACTGAATATCTTATAATAAGACATACGATAATTCAGAGGAAGAAGTACACTGAATGAATGTCGTATTATTCAAATAAAATTTCGTGTACGGCGTATTACATAAATGATTATATTTTTTTGTATTGTCACAATCCTCATTGTACGTATGTATATAACAACAAACAATCAAAATTTCAGTAATAGATGTAGAATATAAGATCCATCCCACATCCTGAGAGTTTTTCTAAGTAAGATCGGGATAAGCTTCTAAATAGAACTTAAACTTAATACTCACAATAAATTAGGCTTACTTAAGCTATATTTAACCATGAGTAAACAATATAGAGTAAACACTATCATCCTTTTATTCTCCAATTTGGATAGAGCCTCAAGGGAGCACATTTATACCTTACTGGCCCTTCAATTTCCGAGTGATATTGAGGTATAGTGTACATCATTTACCTGAATATAAAGCAGTGTATGTGACAGAATGACAGCCTTTCGATATTACCCGTCAAGCTTGTGACTGTTATTCGCAATGTAGAACATGTACTAAGATGTACTTAAGGGGATTTTTTCAATTTCATCTGTTCATTTAGAAGTAGCTCAATTTCTGAATGCAACTAAAATTAATTTAGTATGTATCACGGTTTTAGCTATTCTCCCCCGCAGAAAATAGCCCCACTGAAAGCTCCCCCAGATATATTTCACCACTGAAATTGTTCCCCAGATAAATCCTCCAATGAAAATGTTTCTGCATAATACATGATTCAGTTTTCTTAAAATATATCATTATATGAAAATTATTTATGAAAGTGAATTTGGTGGGAACCCAACATTTTAAGCAGTTCAGAAATTAGTAGTAAAGGTTATAATCATCTTACATGGTGATTAGATACATTGAGTTTATTGTATATTAATTAGACTAGGTTTACATGTTTTCCTATCGCTACCTTCCTGATGGAACTTTCCAAGGGGGATATTTCCGTAGGGGAATTTTCCGCCCCTGATTAGCACACCAAAGATAATTAATTTCTCTTTGATTTTCACGTTCTCTTTGTTTCAAATTTTCTTTGAATATCTGAATTAAACTAATATTTAAATCAGTTCGCATATCATTGAATAAAAAGGCTATAATTCTATTTCAACGACAATAATTATTAGTATTCGCTTATGTAATAGATATACATACAAAGATACAATGCAAATATCTTATAAATTTAACCTCAAATATTTGACTTGGAGTAGGTGCTCTTGTTTTTTTGCAAAACAGAAAACAATCCTGTTTTCTATCTACTTCTGACTGGATTTTGTGGAATCAACCAAAGCCGTAAAGGAAAAAAACATGTTATATCAATTCACGTAAACAAAATTTGAATCCTACTATGATGAGTGGTTCATGTGATAAACAATGATTTAGTTATTATGTTTCAATCAAATATTTTAATAATAACTAATAATATAATATAATTTAAAATTTGAATAAATTTTACATACATTTAATTTATCCCCATATATAATCACCTAATTATTGTTGTCGCTCATTCCTCACTAATTGTATGAACCCAAGCAATGCATTAAAAGCAATTCAAAAAAATCCAACTACCATCCTAACAAATTCTATTTACATTGAGTCACAATGACTGAAAGACTAAATTGCAACTTCATACACGCTTCAGAATGCATTCAACTGCAATTTTTTTAATAAACTATACGACGCTCTTGTAACTTCTAACTAACTTCTAAATTATCGCCTGTAGTGAGTTGGTATCACATGATTGCAGCGGTACATACTCTAGTTCTGGTGTTAAACTTTGGTAATAATGTCTCTCCGGACTAACACACTAGCTAAAACTTTTCACAGTCGTGTGAATACTCTCGCCTGTGAAGGACTTAAATTAGTTTGGATTAATGAGATGAATGTAAGATAAACATTGAGGTACTGGCATCATGTAGAACAGAGACTAAATGTGAGACTGCAATTATAATGCAAATATAGACCATGATGTTGCTGAGTATGGGCATTGATACCCATGACTAATTGCATTTCACAAAGAAAATATAATGGAATGTGTTACAAACTCTATCGATATTAAATGTTCAAAATAGAAACGTAACATCTTTGTAATCAAATCACAGTAAATCACGACGGAGAAAATATTAATTCACTCACAAAAATTAAATTCCATAAATTCTAGAATTCAGTATAATGATATTATTATTTTTTACTAAACAGAATAAAAGAATGTCTAGTATATGTAGATGTGGAATTATCAATATAAAATCACTCTGAAACCGAACTGACGGTTGAGATAATATAGCTGTGAAGCCAATATCTCTCCAGCCAATTTATGGCACCACTCTTACAACAGACTGACTATTGAGATAATATAAGAGTCTATTTCTCATCAGCCAATTTATGGCACCACTCTTTCACCAGACTGACTGCTGAGATAATATTAGAGTCTATTTCTCATCAGCCAATTTATGGCACCACTCTTTCACCAGACTGACTGCTGAGATAATATTAGAGTCTATTTCTCACCAGCCAATTTATGGCACCACTCTTTCACCAGACTAACTGCTGAGATAATATTGGAGTCAGTTTTTCCCCACCCAATTTATGGCACCACTCTTTCACCAGACTGACTGCTGAGATAATAATAGAGTCTGTTTCTCTCCAGCAAATTTATGGCACCACTCTTTCACCAGACTGACTGCTGAGATAATATTGGAGTCAGTTTTTCCCCACCCAATTTATGGCACCACTCTTTCACCAGACTGACTGCTGAGATAATATTGGAGTCAGTTTTTCCCCACCCAATTTATGGCACCACTCTTTCACCAGACTGACTGCTGAGATAATATTAGAGTCTATTTCTCACCAGCCAATTTATGGCACCACTCTTTCACCAGACTGACTGCTGAGATAATATTGGAGTCAGTTTTTCCCCACCCAATTTATGGCACCACTCTTTCACCAGACTGACTGCTGAGATAATATTAGAGTCTATTTCTCACCAGCCAATTTATGGCACCACTCTTTCACCAGACTGACTGCTGAGATAATATTGGAGTCAGTTTTTCCCCACCCAATTTATGGCACCACCCTTACACCAGACTGACTGCTGAGATAATAATAGAGTCTGTTTCTCTCCAGCAAATTTATGGCACCACTCTTTCACCAGACTGACTGCTGAGATAATATTAGAGTCTATTTCTCACCAGCCAATTTATGGCACCACTCTTACACCAGACTGACTGCTGAGATATTACAGCTGTAGAGTCTACAAGGTCGAGTCTATTCCTCTACAGCCAATTTATGGAATGGCAATGAGGCTCATTTGGATGTGTCAACACAAGGGATGAAGATTTCTTAGCACAGAATTCATAAACAGCTGAAAAGCTGACATATTGTTTGCATTTCATCAACTTTTAGGGGAATTTGTTTTTGTTCTACTCTCCGCTTTTGAAAGAATGCTCTTCTTTTCACGAATTGTGTTACGGTTATTGGACTGACGGTTGAAAATCTGAAAGATCAACAGTTTGTACAAACAATGAAATTATTGTTCAGAAAATGTACTACGTGTATTACTTTGTTAACTCCCCACGTTGACGTTAAGATGGAAACAGATGTAGTATATCAAAATAACTTTCTTTTTTATAATAACAGTGATTGGCTGTTAGTGTGCCACCCCCATACTGATTAAATATTAGTAATAAATATGCACCGTTCAAATTGTTGCTGTAATTTAACTGTTTACTGCCCTTTAACGAGAAAGATAATCTATATAATAACAAATTTCTATATCGTAAATTCTGTTAAAATTGTTATTATCTTTTATTTCAAGTTTACTCTAATGATGATATACTATTTAAAAAATTATCATAACTGTGCAATATTATTATTTAAAATATTGGTTCACTACACTCAGAAAAATGTAAGACATTCAATTGTTTCACTGTTGCCCAATAAGTATGGTCCCAAAAGCATGACACTTAGGTGCACCAACTAAAATATCGTACACTTGTGTATTTCAGGGCGATGTTATTTTCCTGTAGAGTTATTCCAAGTATATCACTCTGCAATGTTGAGACACAAAAGTGTTTCGAGCTAAAACTCTTTCAATGCTCTTGAAACAAATAAGTACTGTATAATGCAGATAAATGGTAAATTATATCGCTTTTGTACCATTCATAAACACCTGAGCTTCATCGAATATATTTTTTTTCTTTGAGTGTATTTTAACTCTGAAAATTAATCATGCACTAGCTACGCAGGATTTTTTTCTCCATATTTTTGCAATCAGAAGAGTATTATTCTGACAAGACAATAATTGTTGAATGAAAAAGGAGAATCAATTCAATCGCAATATAATGATGGCTATTCCACGATATAATGGATGTGTATTCATTTAAATGTGTGTCTAAACTGTCTATATATTTCTTTATGTAATCTGAATGAAGAAAAACTATTTATATTTGTATATAAATTGAGACTCGATCACACGTGCTACTGGGGTTATTAGAGCTTCAAATATTTTCACCACATTCTGTATTTCATTAAATTCCCTGTACTTTTTATTATTCACATGACAACATTTAAGGGCATTTTATTATTCCTTATTAAAGTTCAGAAGCAACAACACCCAATTCGTTCTTCCAAATTAAACTTGCTCGGCTGTCGTCAACTGAAAACCCAATTAAGCAGCCGCTGTTTTTTCTCCGACTCTCATTCTGGGTATAACCTAGATATCATTGCACTTTTATTATCTTGGGGTATCTCTAGATATCATTGCACTGTTATACTCTTGGGGAATCTCTAGATATCATTGCACTTTAATTATCTTGGTGAGGGTATCTCTAGATATCATTGCACTTATATACTCTTGGTGTGTCTCTAGATATCAGTGCACTTTAATTATCTTGGTGAGGGTATCTCTAGATATCAATGCTCTTTTATTTTCTTGAAGGGGTGTCACCATATATCATGGCACTCTTATTCTCTTGGTGGAAGTTTCTCTAGATATCATTGTACACTTATTCTCTTGGTGGAAGTTTCTCTAGATATCATTGCATTCATATTCTCTTGGGGAAATTATCCCTAGATATCACTACACTCTCATTAGAGTTTATTTAAATCATGCTATATTTCGGAGATATAACCTGCTTTTGATAAGCAAGGTTTGAAATAAGCTTGTGCAAAAGTTCTTTCAATCCCTACTACTTATGATCACCCTGTAGAAAAACTACTAGGACTATGAAAGCAGACAAATAATAAGGTTACTCCGTATAAAATTCTGCATTGGCAAAGAAAAGCACACGAAAAAACAGTAGTTCTTGTTAAAGTTATGACGATTTTAATTTCGTACTCGCCTTTTTGACTCGTACTGTACATCAATTTGTTTGAATACGTAATAATTCAATCAAAGGTGTATGAATTCATTATATCAAATTACCATTCAGTTTAAATAACATTTATAAAAATTATTACCTAGCAGATTCAAATATTAGTTTATCCTCATTCAATAACGCCATCCCCTATGGAATTGAATGCTTTTAAAAGTCAATTTGTATGTGATTTGATTATCGAAATATCTAGATAGGTATCATATATATTCAATTTATCGCTATGTGAAAGATTTATCAATGAATATTATTGTTTATTGATCTGTTAAATGACTATTTTGTGAATATATCTCACATATGCAGTTTAGAATAATAATTGAAAAACCATAGATTTAGAATGAAAAATAATAACTGAAGATTGTGATATTGATAATACTACCAATTGAAAACTTATTAAACTTATCATTACCAGTGTCTACAAGAAATTCATTTATTAATATAGGTTTGCAAGATTGTGTTCTAGTTTATAGGTGAAAAAGGGCGAGTTACGACTCATAAAAGCAGTTGTTGTAACACCATAAAGTGATTATCCGATTGGGGGCAGAAACTCTGCTGGAGTCAGATTGTTTGTTGTTGCCTAATGGAGGTTTAGAGCTGTCGTAAAAGTTGTCTTCACTGCTCAGTGGAGGAATGATTTACAGACTAACAAATGAAATTAGAGGCAGTGAGGAAATTATTCGGAATTCTAACGGTATATGTTTCTAAGGTCGAGTTGAAATGTTCTTTGCCTTTACTTTGACTGGAGGTTATAACCACTAAAAGTTTTTTATTGCTTTATGAGCTTGCCATTTATTCTTTTTTACATTTAACAATGCAGTTATATGGAGTCAATAAAACTATGTAAATACACATAATTTTAATGTTATTAGAATGAGTGATATACGAAAAAAAATTGAAATAAGAACCATGGGCTCGTCAAATAACAAGTAGAGTGAAGAAAAAAATCGGATTGAACACAATACAGATCGAGATATGTTAAATATCAATCGAAAAAGGTTATAACCAATAATTTATTCAAGCTGTAATTATTAATTGTCAATAGTTTCACAAGAATTTACTATAATCTGAAAGAATAATATGCATTTTAATTTAGTAATAGATTAACATATTTACCTTGGAAATTCTCTATTTGATCTCATAGCTCTTCCTCATTAAATTCTTCTCGTTAATCGCCACTTTATGTGCTGAGACGACATTGACATACCTGCATGCTTATATATGTTCTGATTCAGTAACTGCAATTATCTCTTTCGTATATTGTTAACACTCAATAATGTCTTTCTTTCTATTCCAAATTTAAGAAAACAGACGCATTTACCGCGGACGAATTTTCCAAATTTACCGCGGACGAATTTTCCTAGCACCGAACTATCGGAGAGAAGAGTATTCGTATGATGCTAATTTCTCTAATCACAGTTTTCTAATTTAATAACATTTTCAGACTTACCAAATTCGTCATCGTGTATGCAGACCAATTTGAAAATATTTACAAATAAATATAATTAGTAAAGATTCTTTTGGAAATGTGAATTTAGTAAACTGTCAAATATCATCACAAATAACACTTTTTTTCGACTGTATACAATGGAAATTAAATGATAACATGTACTGTAAGAAGTTTGCATTTAATTGTAAAGTGAATGACGATGTTTTTAGTAGGTAAGTTATAAGTTATCGGACTGTTCCATATTCACGATCATATAGGAAGAAACTAAATTATAATTTTTATTCAAACTTTATTTCAATTAGTATCTATGAAACCTGTTGATATCCCATGTTTACAAGTATGGAAAAAGTCGCCTGTATATTGGCGACTTTTGTGCCACATTTTGAAACATGGTAATGATATCTTGTTATATCAATTATAATAATGATTAAATATTTCTAATATGATCGAAAATGTGATAAATTGTGATAAATCAGAAGTCACTCTACACTGTAAGATCTAATTTAGCGTTATACTCTATAATATTTTTTTATCAATCAGAAATCATAAATATTAAATGAAGGCTTTGTAACATAGCAACATATAATACATTTAACAGCCCCGTAAAAATTCAGCAACAGAAACACTCTGGTGATAGCACTCCATAACTTCTCTTCGCGAGACTCTTCAGAATTTATTTCTTCGGGTAATTCCCAGAGCGTGAGAAGCAACAGGTGCTCTGGACTTTAAAGAAGAGGACAAACAACATCAAACTACTTAAAGAATTAGGAAATTGTTTCATGTAATTACTGAATATATAGCGAGAGAAATATTGTATTTAAATAATCTTCAATATTCCTGAGCCCAATTCTATGGGTTCTTCCTTATTTTGAATTACTTTTGAAATATATAGAATGATGGATTGGGTAATATTATCAGAGAAAATTATTAAATTGGATATTATTTACATTGATAGTGCCCATGATTTGGTAAGATAGAGAAAAAAAAAAAAATTTAATATCTTATATGTTTATTAATATATTCAATAAGATTGTATTTCGATCCATTCAGTGTACCTTTAGATGACTATTTAGTCGCTTATTAATCTATTTCATATAGTGAATGTTATACTAATTTGGTAATTCCATCACAGTAAATGAGTGGTCAATTTTCTTTTCAATTATAAAAAAATATCAACTGATTTTAGACTATTAATACAGAATGGTTAATTAATTAAGAAATAATTACACATATAGTTAGACTATTATTTATAAAGTTTATTGATATACAGTATAACCTTCTGTAATTTATTGATTTTGTGAAAAGGAATTTACGTAATAAATTAATGTATATATACTCAATATTATTATTTTATCCTTCTCTCTTATATTGTAAATGAACATTAAACTTAATGCTATTTATGTAACGTATGCATCCTATTATTATTTGATATCCTCCAGTTATATGCTAATCATTTATTATTAAATTACTAATGCATCTAAACTCAGACCAGTGATTGTGGTTTCTGAAGATAGTTATTACAGTATAACTATTATTATTTAAATTAAAAAAAAAGCTATAGTGAACTCCATAAGACAAGCTGATCGCCGCTGTGATTAGCCACTTGCTAAACAGAAGAAAGAAAAAGAGACAACAAGGATAGCCAAGCGCCTAAGAGAATTTGTTGATCATAGATCTGAAAACACAGACATCACAACTGGCTAACACATCACCTTTCAAGGACTTCTACAACTCCACTGCAGAAGAAACAATATACAGAGAACTGATTAGTTAACCATCGAATACTCTCAAAAAAACGATCGTGACGACCTGCCGCGAAGCAAGTGTAGATAAGACGTTGAACAACAGAAGGAACAGGGAGATACTGACATGTCTATCAGCAATCTTGTAGCATTGATAAGGTCGCTACATCACGCCGGTGCCACAAGTCACATGACTCAACAAATTTGCTATTGCTACAGTGAATATTATAATTATAAACAATCATAGGTAGAGTCAACATTTCCTAACTCAACTCGGTGATATCTCTCTCACTATGTACTTCACACCTAACAAATAGAAACAGGTTGGCTGCTATATACACTTGAAGTTCTCTTCATGAAGATTGAGAGTTCTCTTATCAGGCTATAGTGACTGCACTTTGTTGCTTTATTGCCTCGTAAATAGAGTGAGAGAGAGTAGTGGAATTCTAATAAATTATACCTCACACTATGTGGATAAATTGATTATACTATGCGAGCTCTTTGGCCTCTCAGAGGGAAAATTATGGCGGAGTTACAGAATGAGGGAAACTTTCTCTCATCTTTTCCTTTCAGGATTTAGTGATCTATGGACCATCAACATTTTCACTCTCAGATACTGTGCATTTATTATATTATTACATAGATTTGTTACTTCATAACTTTTTTTAATTATGTGCAATTACAGAATATAATCATTGTGTTATATTCAACATATCTGATTTCCAATTCGACACTTATGTTGATTTTTAACAATAGCATTCTTATAATTATAATGTAAATTACAGTTTCCTACATTCGTGTTAAGAGTTGGTAATTCGTTAACCGCTCTTCTTCGAAAAGTTTCTGAGGTTCGTTTTTCATCAAATATTTGAATTGCATTCGTATACGTGAAAGAACCTATCGACTCTATGTACTTTGTACTCTCATTCACTGTTGATAACAATGATTGCTTAGATACTTGCTTGTCTGACTTCTTCTCCGCGGTCTCTTGTTCTTTCCTCTTCCGTTGGTGTATTCAAAGCAGATGTTGGTGTATTCTAACTAACTAAATAAATTTATCTCAATAATTAATTAAATTCTGCTTTTCATGCTGAAAACTGATTCCTCCACCTTGTTCACTATTTATTATCGATAGAAATAATTAATAGTTACAAAACTGACACTTATTATTATCGTATTTACCTTTACATATTATTTACCAATTCGCAATTGAATTCCTTTTACTAAGTTTAAGCCAAACTCACTGAAAGCTCAATGTTTTTTAAACTAGCTTCTCTATATATGCAATATGAATATTTATGTTCACGTTAAAATTTCTTATTTTGTGTGTATCCTTCTTCTGATTGCAAAAAACTACAACAACAGTCTATCAACGCTGCATTTTTATTCCTGCCGTTTTTTATTCCCAACGCTGCATTTTATTCCCCAACAGGTAAAATTTCCAGTTTGTACAATTTCAGTATATGGTTCAATTATAAGAATATGGTTCTATAGAATTCACACTGTAATGTAAATTGAAATATATTGTTTATGATGATTTCATTTTGGAGCGTTGTGTTTTGAATTGGCTATAATAACAATAAATGTAATTCGATTTCAGTACTGGCAGTTACAGTTAGGCGCAGAAAATTAACTACAGACCATTAAATTCAAATTGACTGCTTGGTGAAATCCACGAAACTTTGTAATTCGAAATTATTTAATTAATGGTTAAATTGAAATGCGATATCAAAATTAGTTTTACCATTTCATACAGGTTGTTATTTAAAAATCGTACTAATATGAAAAACATTAGGTTAAATATAAACAAAACGTGAAGTTTTCCAAACATTTTAAATGAATCTCTTTATCATTTCACTTGAACATCTTCTCAGAATTTCAACTTATTATTTTGAGAATATATGTAATATTAAATTTATCTTTATACTATTTGGCAATTCTGAATTTGACTTAAAATATATTAATTTGATATTCTGCAAACAATTTTCCAACTTGTATTGAAAAAAATATTAGTATTATAATTATTATTTATTTACCATGAACGTGAATTATTCAAATTCATAAATGATTTGTATTCATCATCTAATAATAATAATGCGACAAATTCGAATATCCCTGTCGATCCATAGGAATTAATATGTTTGTATATAAGAAACGTCACAAAATAAACAATGCATTATTCAATCTAATATAAAAATTAGCAGTTCAAACATACATATTTCATTCCACAGAGAATATCATTAATATAAGTAGCAAAAACATGATGTCAAAATTTGATACAAAGTGAAATTGTTATATTTTAAATTATGATAGAACCAATACAGATAATAGAACAAGGTTTCGAATATATGCAATACAATTCGAGAAAATATAGCAAGTACGTTTGAAACGCTATACAAAACAAAGTTTCTTTTCAATATTTGGTTTCTATCATCATGTTTCCAATTATAGCTTCGTACACGAAACTGAAGGGATTTCTGCGGAATAAGTTTCCCAATGTAACTTTTGAGCAACTGCTACAGTTATATTTTGGAGAGAAATAATTGTTATGTCCCTCATATTGTTATTGTATAAAAATTGGGAGAGTACGTGCTGTGTAATTATTAGAAGGAGATTAGAATGTGAAAATGTTATCGAAACTTTACTTGAAATTATTTTTGTATATTAAAAGTATTTTGTCACTAAACATATTAAAGGAAAGAAATTATAAGATCCTAAAAAATATAAATATGTTGATATCAGATATTTAAAATTATACACAATTCGATACTTATTCTCTTTTAAATATAACATTCAAGTTTTTTCTAAGAAAAGTAATGAACTAACATGTTACTCACGAGTGCATTCCTTAATTCAGTTTGTCAGAGCCTCAAAACAACAATAAAGATCTTACCCTTCGTCCATTATGTAGTTACACGTCTGCGGTGTAACACTCTTTTCCCCTCGTTCTCGAGTTTCTCATTTTTCTTCTTTAGGAACAATAGCTGAGTCAATAATAGTTATTGTACTGACACATATTGCGTAACTCTTTCTACCTCAATTTGAAAGTAAAGATTTTTAACTTTAATTCCACTTGTACATCTATTTGCCGTCAAATTGGAAGTTTCGTTTTGGTTATAAATATTGGCAAATTAATTGGAGTCATGGTAAAGCCATTTGTATATTTTATTTCACTGGTGAATTTTAATAATAAATATAGGTACATAGGTAACACAATTACATAGATTATCACTCTGGTAACAATATAAAGGGATTGTTACTCGAAGAAATATTGCCTACTGGATAGTACTATCGAGGAACAATTTGAGATCTATACCTTATACATTGAAAATAAATGTGATAAAAAACAGAGTACTCGAACTCTTTGTGTTTTCAAAATGAATTGAAATGCTTAAGGCTGATCAAAAAATAAAATAAAATAAATAATTTGATAAAAATGATAATATATAATATACACTTCAAGGATCTTACTCTATGGAGCTTAGGCTTATCTTTTATAAGTTTCTTTTTATAGGTAGCGACTCATATAGGTAGGTGTATGTGCTCTTATATCTGTATATTTGAATCCTTCTTGGTTATAGAATTAAAAATAGTGTTTACATCGCAGTTCCTTTTGATGTTATTTTTAAATAAAAACTAAAGTGCTCTGGGTGCTCCGGTCTTCGCGTAAAATTTGTATAATTCTCTGTTCTCCTTAAAAATTGCAATCATCTCTGAACTAATGAGTCTTAACCCACTACCTAGTTTGAGTGAACTTTTTCTGAACTTACTTACTAAAAAATAACAAGTGTATAAGTATATATACTCTGAAATAATGTATTTCTTTTTATCGTCATTTATTGATTTACTATTATTGACACTTATTGTATGTATATATTTATATTCATTCTCTACTTATTGAAAAAAATTAATATACATATTTTCTACTATTTGAATTATGAGCTAATTTCCGGTTATATATTATTGTACTTATCTCTGTGATGTGTCCGTGTTAGCATTAGAGTGTGGAACATATTATCCAAATAAAAAGACGCTTTAAACAGCAGCAACATTTTCCTGCTATTTTCTAATATTCTAAACATTGGAATCTTTTTTCAACTAATAAAGGTAATATTCGTTTTCCAGGGAAGAGAAATTAATTTTTAAGTAGTCAACTATACAGATTACCTTTTTATTTATTATCACGATAATTATTTGATGTAATATATTTTATCAGAATATAATTGACTTAATATGAAGTAATTTTGATCAATATCTGTTTATATTTATAACCTATTTGGTTTTCGAATATATTTTTATTCTAGATTTTTTAATTATCATGTCTCGTTCAATGTCAAAGGTATTCAATCCAGAAATAATAATGTACAAAAATGTGTGATACTCGTGATTGATACTAGTAGAGCACATACCTTCGTGGTCGCTTAAAATGACCTTCACCCTCACCTTTTACTCGTTAACTTACAAAATTTCATAAACTGATTCCTGGATAATGAATGATTATAGCTCCACTAATATTCGGGCAATTTGGTCGAATAATTTTTGTGTTATAAATGTCCTTTCTTTTGACCTTTAATCCGATTGTTACGAAAATATAACCAAATAGTTTTTAGTTATTGATCAATAGTCCCACCAAATTTCAGGTTATATAGTCGAAAATCACCTCGATCTTTTCCTTTGACCTGATCGCTCCAAAAATGTAATAAACTCATTCATGGGTGATGAGTAATCGATCTCCCATATTCATATTTTTGGTTTAGAACTATTCGACATATTGAATTTTAAATGGCCAGCCTTGACCTTTGATCTGATCGATCGTTCCTAAAAACTTACAAAATCGATCTTGAATATTCAGGCAATTTGATTTGAGTTATTGTGTAATAAATGACCTTGACCTTTATCTGGATCGCTCCCAAAATTGCATCAAATGGATTCAGGAAATTGATCAATTGTTTCACCAAATTCCAAAAAATTTGGTTGTAGACTTTTTTGAGCTATGCGAATAACTATTAAATAAAATATTTGGAAGCATCTCCGTAGATTAATAATATATAATTAAATGAAATACTACATAGCATCTCCGTAGATTAATATTATAAAATTAAATGAAATATTTGATGTCATCTCCGTTGATAAATAATATAAAATTAAGTGAAATATTTGATGTCATCTCCGTAGATTAAAATTTTAAAATTAATTAAAATATTATTGATGTTAATTCCGTAGATTATTAATATAAATAAAATAAAATATTAAATATCATCTCCGTAGATTATTAGTATATACTACAATGAAATATTAGAGGTCATCTCTGTAGATTAGTATTATAAAATTATATTAAATATTAGATGTCATCTCCGTAGATTAATATTATAAATTAAATGAAATAATAGATATCATCTCCATAGATTTTTATAATAAATTTGTATGGTACAGTAGCGGACAAAATATAAGGGTAGGCAAAAACAAGTTATCTAAATCATCAAATTCATAAAAAGTACGAAACACACATTATTGAAATTTTGCACGTATATTCATATAGAACTTATATGTATTCGTATGAAATTTCAAAGCATTTGGAGAAATATTATAGGAAAATTTCCATATTTTACTTAAAACACTAAATTTTGCTCTGGTCAAAAGTTAAGGGTAGCCATCATAAACTTTGAAATATTCACGGATATTGGTAATTAACTTAATAATTTGTGAATAATTCTTTGCTATATCACTCTAAAACATCCTCTACCACAAAATTATCAGAATTTTGCACAATATGAAGGAGTTGATTGTGCAACATACTGTGACTCAACATAAGCAATATGGAGTTGTTGATTCCAAACCGAAGAATGGTAGACATCCCAATACATTACTAAGAGAAAATCATGCAAGTCTTAAAAGTAACTTGTAAGGTAGTTTTAACACTTCTGGTCAAATTTTTCGTGAGATAGATGTCATGTCTGGTGGTACGGTGTCCCAGTCTACTTTTTCGCTTCGACTTCAACAAGTTGGTTTGCAATGATTTGTCCCTGCATCGAAGCTTAAAATCTCAAAAAAGAAACGGAAAGTGATACTTGTGTTTTGTCATGAATATGTCGTTTGGTCGATTGATCAGTGGTCGAAAGTACATTCTTGTGATGATGGAAGAAAAATAGAAGTCTTTGGTTCTTATAGGAAATTACAAATTAAACGTAAAGTAGGGGAAATGTTAACTCTGAACTGCGTCAAGAAAACGGTTAATTTTGGAGGAGGTAGTGTGATGGTCTTGGTGGTCATTGTTTCTGCTGGACATGGTCCCATTAATCGTCTATGAGGAGGAGTTATTGCAGAAGTATAAAACAGCTCTTTCGTCATCATACTCTCCCCTATCAACAAGCAGCTGGCCCTCAACCACAGAGTTTCAAGCATGACAACGTATCCTACTACTCAGATAAAAAAAGTTACAACTCTATTAAAATATGAAGAAATTGCTCTAATGAGCTGGCTTTCACAGAGTCCTGATTTCAATCGAATTGAGATTGTTTGGATAATAATTGGAGACTGTACTCAGAGAAGAAACACATGAAATGTTGAAGAATTGTGGACATTTCTCGAGGATGAATAGAAGATGGATAACTCCTTCATATTGTGTCAAATTAATAGAATTTTGTAGTAGAAGATATATTGAAGTGATAAAGTAAAGAATTATTCACAAATTTTTTAAGTTAATTGCAAATATCCGCGAATATTTCAAAGTTTATGATGGCGACCCTTAACTTTTGACCAGAGCAAAATTTAGTATTTGAAGTAAAATATGGAACTATTCTTAGAATATTTGTCCAAATGCTTTGAAATTTCATACGAATACATATGAGCTCTATATAAATTATACGTGCAAAATTTCAATAATGTGTGTTTTGTTCTTTTATGAAATTAAAGATTTAGATAACTTGTTTTTGCCTACCCTTATATTTTGTCCGCTACTGTATATTAGATGTCAACTTATAATATAGATTAAGATTTTAAAATGAAATTAAGAAATTTGATTCAATTTATCAAAATTCGTTGAATAATATTCTATTTAATTCATAAAAATACATATATAAATTTCACTTCGAAAAGTTATGGTTTGAAGCATAATATCTTTAATGAAAAGTATTATAATTTCTTATTACAAAGGGATAACATTTTGATATTTGATTTCTCTCTGAAAGGAGCTTTACATAAATTTCTTCTGAAGGAACGAAATACAAACAGAATAATATAGAATTATTTTCTAATACTGAATTTAACAATATTCTTTGTTGTATTACTATAAAATAAAAATAAAACATAGACGAGATTTTTATTTATATACAGAGATCCTCAAGAAAATTGTTGAATATCCACAAAAAATGATACTGAGTGAAAGTTCGAATTGTATTTAAAATGATCGGAATTGCTTCAGATAGTATAGTTAATATAATTAAGTACACTCTCACAAGAAAAAAAATGGAATATATCATAAAAAGACAAGCAGATATATAAATAATTCATAATAAAATACAAAAATCCTACAAGAAAAATAATACTACAATAATAATAACAATAATAAATTAATTATTGTTAGAATTTCGTTGAGGATAACTTTACTAAACTATCAAAACATTTGTTATGAATTTATCGTAAGATTCAAATTAATCGATATTAATAATTTGTTTTGATTTCTAACACATGATTCATGAAAAATTATGATAAATTGAGGTACCTAATCTAGCTAGGATATTTATTTATTGGGTATTTATTCTTCTGGATAATAGCTAAAAGCTATAATAGATATATTATTTTACGTAAGTCTACATTCACGTTAAGGAATTTAGAAATTTTCAAGAAAGTAGGAGTGAGTATTCAGTAGTTATTGTATAGGATATGAAATTTTTAGATATTTTTAGAAATTTTTTAGATATTTACCAACCATTTGTTTCAAGTTTGAATTAAAATGACTCAAAAAAATTAAATATCTCATGTATCATTATATTTCCTCAAACTAGGCTAATATTATTATTTTAAATAATGAGTGCATAATAATCATGTTATCTTCTCAATCAGATTTTGTGCAATAGTGAAAGATGTTCGTGTCTAGCCATTAATAATATTAATGTGATTAATGGTATCTATCTATTTTTACTTTGACGTATGATCGAATATTACGTAAATGCGTATGATTTTAAGTATTAATCAAAAAGTATATGCGCAAAATCAATTCATTATCACTGTGCCTAACTTGATCGGCGATATAATTGAGAGATGAACAGTTATTGTCGTGTATCAGGTGACGAAATAATAAACTCGTCATTGATGTTATAAATGAAAGAAATTTGTCAAAACTATCTCAGAACTGCTGACATTTTTCCTGAATCTTTAATGTAACTGCAGAAATTAAAATCAAATACTCTTGAAACTTCTGAAATTGTAATTATAATATGAGGAGAGAGAGAACGTAAATATTCTACATCTGTAGAGATAAGTAAAATATATTACAACAATAAATTCCATTGACATATTGCAAAGAACGAACTCATCAGTTCATGTATATTATATACTATTATTAGATGCATTTGTTTGTGTGTTTCCGATTAAATTAAAAGCTGCAAATAGATGATAAAAGGCTTTTTTACACTTAATTATAGGTAAGTATTATAATAATAATTAAATAAAATTTTAAGAGGTCGTCCAAATAAATTTACTATGAATTAACATTTATACCTTGTAAGTTTAAAACCGTACTGTATTGATTTTTGAATCAGTTGCTGGTCTTTTGGCATTCATTGATAGGGTAAGATATACAGTTAATAAACAGACTACAGTATACAATAGAATGTAACTTGAAGAGAATGGCTGCACAAAAGTGTGTACCTCTTCTAACTTTTAAAATGTACTTACAAAAAGTTAGTTCATAAGTTAGAACTCCAGAGCGTTTGCCTCACAGACTCACGCAGACTTTTTCCACAAGTTTGTGAATTAAGTGGTTTGTTCTGGGGAGACAATGAAAGAGTGAAGTAAACAGAAAAAACAAATTTTATTTTATTTGTGCAAATCAGAGAGTTTGTGTTCTCATCATTGAATGGAAGTGAAATAATAGTTTGCTGTCTTCAATCGTATTTTCTTTGTAAAGTGATGGTCATTGAATTGGAGAAAAATTCGAGTGTTAATATTAGGTTTACTTTATCAATAACATTGTTCATAAAAAAGTCTTGGATCACTAATAGAATCGTCACCTCAAATAAAAATGAAGGGATTTCATAAAGTGGCAAATGTACTGAAGCTATATATTTGAATAAATTGTGAAATTCAAGATATTATTTTAATGTGGTATTATATTCATCAATGATAACAAAAAATATTCTATAAATTGACAAAATCCTATAACCAAATTACCTTTCAAAATATAGCGAAATAAGTTTCATAAAATTGTCATCCCTCTACAAACTACCGCTCCAATTGAAGTGATCCAATACCTTCAGAAAAAAACAATTAATAAAATAAGAAATTAAATGTGGAACTTGGGAAGAAACTAAGAATTGATCAGTTACATATGGAAATTCCCGATACAACACAGATGAAAGTATTAAATAAATATCTTATATGAAAAGAAAGTATGAAGTATATTTTTCAGTTACTTAATATTGCAAATTATGAACGGAAATATTCATTAAGTAAAAATTGAAATGTTCATTGTCCTTTATTCAGTCTCTATTTTCATTTAAAAATCATTAATATTTTCCTTTTTCTCACTTTTCGCTAATATATCGCTCCCTTTATATATGTGTATATAACTCTCACCTCCAAAGTAACACGTACAATTGTGTTTTTGTTCTTTATGCTACAATAAAGTAACTCTCACCTACAAAGTAATTCCATTTTGTTTCTGTTTTCAAAGCTACAATAAGGTAACTCTCACCTCTAAAGTAACTCCATTGTGTTTCTGTTCTCTAAGCTACAATAAGGTAACTCTCACCTCTAAAGTAACTCCATTGTGTTTCTGTTCTCTAAGCTACAATAAGGTAACTCTCACCTCCAAAGTAACTCCATTGTGTTTCTGTTCTCTAAGCTACAATAAGGTAACTCTCACCTCCAAAGTAACTCCATTGTGTTTTTGTTTTCAAAGCTACAATAAGGTAACTCTCACCTCCGAAGTTACACGTACAATTGTGTTTTTGTTCTTTAAGCTACAATAAAGTAACTCTCACCTACAAAGTAATTCCATTTTGTTTCTGTTTTCAAAGCTACAATAAGGTAACTCTCACCTCTAAAGTAACTCCATTGTGTTTCTGTTCTCTAAGCTACAATAAGGTAACTCTCACCTCCAAAGTAACTCCATTGTGTTTTTGTTCTCTAAGCTAAAATAAGGTAACTCTCACCTCCAAAGTAACTCCACTGTGTTTCTGTTCTCTAAGCTACAATAAGGTAACTCTCACCTCCAAAGTAACTCCATTGTGTTTTTGTTCTCTAAGCTACAATAAGGTAACTCTCACCTCCAAAGTAACTCCACTGTGTTTCTGTTTTCAAAGCTACAATAAGGTAACTCTCACCTACAAAGTAACTCCAATGTGTATCTGTTTTCAAAGCTACAATAAGGTAACTCTCACCTCTAAAGTAACTCCATTGTGTTTCTGTTCTCTAAGCTACAATAAGGTAACTCTCACCTCCAAAGTAACTCCACTGTGTTTCTGTTTTCAAAGCTACAATAAGGTAACTCTCATCTACAAAGTAACTCCAATGTGTATCTGTTTTCAAAGCTACAATAAGGTAACTCTCAACTCCAAAGTAACTCCATTGTGTTTTTGTTCTCTAAGCTACAATAAGGTAACTCTCACCTCCAAAGTAACTCCACTGTGTTTCTGTTCTCTAAGCTACAATAAGGTAACTCTCACCTCTAAAGTAACTCCATTGTGTTTTTGTTCTCTAAGCTACAATTAGGTAACTCTCACCTACAAAGTAACTCTAATTGTTTCAGTTTTCAGAGCCTATCCTCAAAAGTTGAAATTATTCGCTAACTAAAAATTTTGTCAAGTAAGGCACTCCTCTTCACTGAATTCATTAATCCAGTAAAACAATGGCTCGAACATTTTAAAGATCCCAAATTGTACAGAAATAGTAATAATATTCTTGTGACCAGCAAAAAATTCCTTGTTAGAGACCTACACTGACATTTTATCAGAATTTGTATGCTTGTTATTCCAACAAGTTTTGTCTTCTATTCTCATTAAAAACAGTGAAAAAATGGCAAAATACATTAGTGTGCGTAATACTGATATTACAATGTTTGCTTCTTGGTGCAAAAAAGGAAGAATATCGTAATATCATTTAATGCTTCCAATCGCAATAGCCAAGAGCTGCTGCTTGACTAATGGGTTATTTACTATTCACTTACATAGGTTCAATTTCTATTTAAACATTTATATGAATGTCATGTTATCCATTACTTCATAGGATTAAATAGCATTAATGAACTAATTAATTTACGATTCTCGATTCTATATTTGTTAATTCCCAAGAAATATATATAAATACATCATTAAATATTTAATCATTGTTTAAAAAAAAATTTCAAACTAGTTTAGTCTAAATGAGAAGATAGGTATGTATAATATTTATCATTGTATAATCACACAATAAATGTTATCTTTGTTCTTCTGATTTTAATATTGTTGATTATCAACTATATATATTTGAATGTTCAAAAATGAACAAATATTTCATTATTGTAGTCTTAATATATTTCACGAATAAATTATAATTTCTTCTTCTTGTTTACAAAGACCGACAGAATGTCTCCTTCGCAGCTGAATTATTTGAAGAGGTAAATGTTCTCCTGGGCTTACAATTGCAGAACCGGTGAAAATTTATGGAACATCGAAATAGTCTCTGAGTTCAAAAGTTTTCTATACACGTGGTTTCTCTTATTCAAAATTACATTCAAATGAATTCTATGTATCTTTCAGTTCATTAATTCCGATTCAATTGAAAACCCCCGGAATATGAATTGAGAATAAATAATATTTATAATGCGATTTTTCAGTATTTAGATATAAGGAGAAATTGCAATTGCTATACTAGAATAAAACATATATTAAAATGTAAAATTTGAACGGTAAATCTAATTAATTAAATATATAATTATATATCCTTTCCACAACCTTATATATGTTCACATTTAATTATAAATATAAATGTTCGTTCTGACTTAATAGTAGCAATAATTAATAAATCAATCACCATTATTATTTAAAAATCAACATTATTACACAGAACTGTATTAACAATTAAGATTTTTAATATAAGTATTAAAAATAAATCACAACTCAGTATTCAAATTACTTCTCTTTTAATTAACATTTCTTCACATTCGTTGTTGATTTCTAAAGTTAGTGAGTATTCATGAAAAATTAATTTATTTCATATTGATATATAAAATAAATGTAGATAGAAAAATAGAAAGCTTCACTTCATCATAATTTATGAATATAGTAATAGATTCATTCTATGAATAATGTGATATGAATTACCAAGACAGTATCGCTGTTAATAAGATCAAAAAGATATGTTCTCAGCCGACCAAGCTACAGAAGCTGGTAAGATGTTCGTGGAGATCTCACAGTCAGAAAATTGTTATCGAATATGAAAAGATCATATACGATTCGACGAAAATATAAATGTAATTTAATATAGATTCATAGCACTTTCAATTCACTGATTTTAACGGAACGAAGAATAGCCTTAAAGGTCCCCTCCAAGAAAATATTTTCATTCCCTTATTCAACGAGGTTAATGTTTATTTTAGTTTTGTTGCAAACTGCATCGAATTTGGTAGCATATTTTAAATTTTATATGCTTTTAAAGATTTTTATAATCAAAACTCTACAAAACTTATTTTACTTCCGACTTACTAATTTGAGAAGTTTTCAGCCTGAAGAAAGAGAATGTACACCGTTTTTTTTGACTGTCAACTAGGTATTAGGTTTAATAAATCCATTTAATATTTGTGTAAAGGTATAAAATCGGATAAAGTTATTATAGAAACGTTTATAAACTTTAGGAAACAATTGATATCTAAAATAAAAGCCGAAAACGCATTGTTTGTTAATAAAATTCAAATTTGTAATCAAAACAAAGAGTGTACAATCTTCTTTTTCAGCGTCAGGTTAGTGATTCGCTCAATTGTTGATCACAGAGTATTAAAAAACTTTAAAAACAAATTGTAAAATATATACTGAACCGAATTGTATTCGGTTTGCAGAATAATGATCGTAACCTTAGTTCTATAATATTATGTTATAAACTCATTTTTTTCCCGGAGCCTGGAGAGGACCTTTAAGGTAATGTTTCAATTTAGATATTTTACAATTAAATACAATTAATATTTATCTTTACTAGTAATGAGTGTGACGTTCAGAAGGTATCTGAAGGCTTGACTTTTTATTTAAAAACACATGTCCTATTTACAAACCTACAGTACTATATTTTTTACAAGTTGTGTACTAATTTCAATTTGTACCAAATTTATAATAAAAATATTGAACAAATAAGGAGAAATAATAAAAAGGTATATAAGACATTGGCAACTGAGAGACAGAGCTGTGATTGGGTGGAATGTGACCCAATCACAGCTCGCGCGTGTGTATGTTATCAATGAAAACGTGGACTTTGTGTATGTAGCGGGTACCAAAATGTATTTCTACGTTGCCATACGTCACCACATTACAATTATTTTCCTTAATAATGTGATTTACGCTAATTTACACCGATACGTAATTATTTTTAAACTTTTAAATGCAAAAATATATTTGGTATTTATGTAGGAACAAAATCAAGAAAGGCCGATGAATTTAAATCAATGACATGAAAAAAATACAGTAATTCCAAAGAGATGTGCTTAGAAACACAAGTCAAACTCATTAGGGTTAATCGACAGAAAAAACGAGCTGCTGAGTATATAGTTCCCGACTCTCTTCTATAGCTCTTCTATCGCATTATTGTACCTAACCACCAGTTTGAGTAATGACTTCGTCATTATTATTATGAGAGAAAAGAGCTAACAAATAAAAACACGAAGAAAACAATATAATAATTTGTTAGCATGGAGAATTTGATGGATTATACGAATAAATACAATGGTATTAGAGATATAGAATTAATATATTCATTCCTATTTAAATAGTTCTAATAATCATGTTCACTTTACAATTTTATTTTATATATTTGAATATACAACCACTATATTTAACATACAATGCAATAAAAAAACTTTCAGACTGACCTACATATATCCAGTATTTCTTATATCCAAGGCGTAAGTGTGTTTAGCGTTAATAATATAGTCAGTCACAGGGCATGACAATATGTCATCGCCATACCTGCAATTACTTGACCCATTACGAGCTATTAGAATAATTGACGTCAAAAAATGGCTATGTCTGTTAACGATCTGATGAGTGATGATAAATGTGTGGTGCACTGTCTTGAGATATGAGAGTAATGTCTCAGACAATAAACTGACTGACCATTTAGGTGTACAGTGATATTTATAGTAATGTCTCAGAAAACAAACTGACTGACCATTTAGCTGTACGGTGATATTGAGAGTTATGTCTCAGACAATAAACTGACTTACCATATAGCTGTACAGTAATATTGAGAGTTATGTCTCAGACAATAAACTGACTATAGTCTTTTGTATTTTCCAATCTACCCAAACTTATTTATTCTCTGGACTATAATCATAGAACAATCTTTATCGCAAAAATGTGAAGCTATATTCTCATCAATCAATGCATAAAAACTGCATAACTTGTCCTCAAACTTTGACGGCCAAACGAATCAATCGATGCAAACTGTTGTTAATAATAGGGAGGAAAAATACAAACGAACATTCACTCCTCGGAAAGACTCAGCTCCAGTTTGTAAAGTAAGGCATTTGCTTCAAACTTCCTGAATATTGACAAGTTACTCTCAGTCTAATTGCGCAACTGAGTAAACGTGTGTTCGTAACTTCATGCATTATTTAGAATATTCAACAGAAGTTAGGAAGAGGCAAAGAAGTGCATTGCACCAAGTACACTGTATTCACCCTATTTAATTCATAGGAAGTAGAGTGCCTCTTTATTTATCATAATACCTTGAATGGTTCTTTCCCGTTATTATTTAATGATAAACACGTTGCATCTACTTCTTTTATAATAAATACATTAAATATATAGAATCTCAAATTGAATGGAATAAAAAGGGGTCTGTTGGTATGAAAATAGTTCTCTAGGTTCTTTTCTTCATAACCCCTTACCACCTTTTATTGCAATCTTTCAATATCATATCTATATTAGTTCCAGTGTATTTCTTCCCTTGCGATGTTTACTTTCTATATATTATCCCCACATATTTCTCCATGTAAAACCCCTCCCCTATGGCTACTTATATCTAACTGTTACCGTTATTCTTATTTGTAATCGTGCTTTTTTTTCTCAATAATACATTTGTAGCTGAGGTATTATTTTATTATATTTTTGCGTTATGTTAAGAAATGCTGAATATTCATTTAGTTATTTATTAATATTTTATTGTTGTCTTTAAACAATTATTCTTGATATATTTATGGCCAAACTTCTATAGTATCAGTTTTCCTTCTTGGTTTATGGTAGGTATATAATATGATTAATTTTCTGCTGGACCGGTTTATTAATAAATGCATTCGTTAATTATTATTCTACAAACTAATTACAGCTATTCCTCAATTGATGGATTACTACAAACTGAAAATGATACAGTTTGTGTTGGATAATTCTTTAAGATTCTCTCCGACTCCTCACAGAAATAGAATTCTAAGGAATGCATTTATCTTGTGAAGCTATGTACCTAACAATAATGTTTCTTCCTCCTGAATATATTCATGCTGGTAACCCGATAGTTTCAGCTTCAGATCTCCAAAGCACAATGCAGTTTACTCGGAAATGCATTAGATGCATATCCATTTACTTTAAATTTGTGGTAAAATATGTAATAGAGTTTAGAATTGTATAATGTATAAGGTTCTCACTACAACCTTATGAGTATATTAGATGGAAGAGGAAATTAAATTTTTCTCTGTGTTCTACCCAAGAATCTGGTTTACGAGTCAGTATACAAGTAGGTGAAAGAGTAAGCAACATTTACGAAATAATCTACGTTTCCTTTCTTATCACCGTATAATAACAGATGAGAAACTTCGCTGAACGAGGTGCATAATGGAAAATAATGTTTACCTCAACGAAATTTTGTCGAAAAAATCGCATACTTTAGGGAAACATCATACTCTAAACCTTGTTATTAGAAACAGTCAGTTATATCTCACAGTAGAACCACAGTTTCTTTTATTATTGGCATGAGTATAATGATACTAGGGAATTTAATTTCAGAAAAAGAGAGCGATACTCCCTTATATTGTATTCACTATCAACACTGCAGCCAATGAGAATCCTATAACTATCGGATTTCGATCGGTATATGCAATCGATAAGATAAAGACCATTTATTAACGACTATAAATGATTAAGCAATAATCCAATTTCAATTTATCATATATTTTATTAGATTTACAGTCTAGAGTCTAACGTTGGACTTGCTTGACCAAAATCTAGAAAATTGCTTCTGAAATTGGCATGTTGAAATATCGGATTCGATAATAATATACAAATTGCCCATATTACTTTTTCATCTGAGTTGTCTATGGTTCTGAGCAGAAGTGAATAATAATCACGAATCAACGCAATCATTAACAAATTCAATATTTTAAATGAGTAATGATCAGCATATTTACCTGTCTTTCATTTAGATGTAACACAATTTTGCAAGCAATATATTTTCATTTCCTCTTTATTTAAATGAGCAGTTTTTGCTTTTTAATTACCGCATAGTTATTCAAACTTGTGAGCCTAAAATGTCTGATTGATGACCATATTTTGTCGGTAAGAAATTCTCCAGACTTTAGAGGCGCAATATTGTCATCACTTGTGAATTAATGAACGACTGATGAGAAAACTTGAGACCCTTCCCATCGTTAATATCTTAAGAAAGCGATTTCACCTCTTTAATAACAGAAGAAAATGTTCTTTGCCTCTTTAGTAACAGAAGAAAATACTCTTCGCCTCCCTAATAACAGAAGAAAATACCCTTCACCTCTTTAATAACAGAAGAAAATGCTCTTCACCTCTCTAATAACAGAAGAAAATACTCCTCGCCTCCCTAATAACAGAAGAAAATACCCTTCACCTCTTTAATAACAGAAGAAAATGTTCTTCGCCTATTTAATAGCAGAAGAAAATGCTCTTCGCCTCGTTATAATCAGAAAAAAATGTGCTTCACCTTGTTTATATTTGAAGAAAATGCTCCTTACCTCGTTTATATTTGAAGAAAATGTTCCTCACCTCGTTTATATTCGAAGAAAATGCTCTTCACCTCGTTTATTTCTGAAAAAATGCTTTTCACCTCATTTATATTTGAAGGAAATGCATTTGTTATCGTCAATACCAATAATGCACTTTGCTACGTAAATGTGAGAAGAAAAAGAAGAATATATCCATTGAACTGCAGTAAAAAATCTTTTTACACGAGTTTATAGAATTTTTTATAAAATTAGGATTTTTTGAATTGATGAATCTGATCCACATGAACTAGCAGTCGCATAATAATTGAGCTCATATTAATGGCACTATAGGTTAAAAAAATAATAAGCAATATATAACCTCAAATGAAACCTGCTAATTTCATTCTCTTCCTTAATTCATTAACTCATGTTCTAAATGACTTGTGCAGGTTTCAAGAGAAACTAAGATCCTGATGAATTTCTCAGTGCTATTCTTTACATCTCTTGTGAGATGGCAGTTAGTTACAAAGAATATTTTCACGAGAGAAGAGGAACGGAATCCTGAATTTCAGTCTCTGAATAATTAAGATTAACTGAAAGCTCTGTCAGAATGATAGAAATTTTAAAGCGTCACAAACTCAGTTAGATTGGTGATACATATTGACTAGCTGCAACTCTAGCGAATGAAATATTGCAAAGGAAAATGAATCGTTGTTCCAGAACTAATTTTATATTTAATTTCATTATTCATTTATTTTGATCCAAATTTGATTTATACAGAAAATTAGTAAAGTTGAACTTGTTTTTCTTTATATTAGAACTCGAGAGTAATTTTTTGTAACTTCAATTAATAATCTGTGACTGGTATTTGTAAACATGTATATATTGCCCTGGTATATTCCACCCAAGTATATTCCACCCAGGTATATTCCACACAGGTATATCCCACCCAGGTATATTCCACCCAGGTATATTCCATCCAAGTACATTCCATTCCAGGTAAATACTACACAAATTATTCACCTGAGCCTTAAGGTTAGATGAATATCGAAGCCCCAGGTGGATTCTGTGGAGATAAAATATATACTCTCCTGATTTTAACTGAAGTAGAATATAACGGACGGTATATACTAGACTGAATAAACCGAGGTAGAATAAGCCTATCTCACATAAGTAACTTGTACAGTTATTTGCTGAAAAATGAGTTCCAACATCCTAAATTAAATTATCTATTTTGAGCAATTCAAAATGAGGATTATATTATCTGTAATAGAAAGCTAGCGATATGATGTAATGAAATCACTAATTCCCACACAAGAATTTCACTGAGAACGGAAAAAAATATTAAACTTATATTTTGACTTCTATTAATTGAATATAATCGACTCTCCTGGATGATTGAATTTAGAAGTAAATTTTGGTTTCAGACTCCCATAAACATAATACGAGGTAAAAGATAATAAAGTTTCATCAATGTTATTGTTTTAAGATAGAAACAATGAATTTTAATCACTAAATAGTATAATAGAATGAAAAAAGTAATATAAACATGAAAAGTCAGATACGACTGTATTTAAACTCTAATGATGTTGTAGCTAATGAAATTTTTTGTCTCTAAAACCAAAAATATTGCGACAATTTCAAATACATGTATTGATCCGGCCTTTACAAATAGTTTGATTTAGAACAACTAGTTTAATTTTCTTAGTGAGTAGCTATCCATAATATTTTTCTAACACGTTTTCAATAGATATTATTTTCTATTTGGATGAATAATTATTACAGTATTTTTTTAAAGTAATCTCACTTTAGTATTGTACCCAGCAGTCTCCGTTGCCACATAATAAATCAATTTATACCACTAGCAGTAATACTCAAACTTGTCCCATTCCAATTTACCTAGCTGTAAACTTCTCAACAATCAAGTTTTGCTTCGTTAAGAACTTCTAAAAGTTTGATCAGTTCGAAACAACTCTTGACCTAGCATTTAATTCGAAAAGCATCACACTGCATTAGTACGGGCAAAGGGATCTCTCCTGGGATTTGAGGACAGAACTGTTTGGGAAAATTATTACTTACAAAAAGTGGTATTTACTAATTCCAAAAATATCAATGATGTAATTTAAACAGTTCTTCAGAATATAAAGTGATCTCTTCAATTACAATATGATAATAATAATCAATTTCAATATTGCTCGCAGTTTATAAATATAAATTATTTGTTCACAATCCTGGTATATTAATCTATTTCAATAATGGTTTTTATGTAAAATATAGTCCTTTTTACAAACAAATGAAATGATAACTGTATATGAGGTGCAATATCAGTTGAAATAAAAACACTTTTAAAGTGCTTTATAATTGGCTGAACGTGTTTGTCTTGTTTATACATCTTACTAAACTCATACATTATTGTTCAATTAAAATAGCTTTTTTTGAATACTTTATATAAAGGTTTTCTCCATTATAAACATGAAGCATAAATTCAAATATCAAAACATTTAAGTAGATTATGAACCAACTTTTCTTCTAATTTATGTAGCAGATAGTCTCAATATTTTGTTATTCCAACTCTCGTCCCGAGGATGACATTTCTATCCCTAGAATGTGAATATTGAGTGCCTGTCCATCTCCCTTCCACAGATTCTTCTGTCCATTTGTCTGCATGGATGGAGAGAGAAAAGTCATTGGTAAGAGGCACACAATGGAATACTGATGAGATTTTCTTGGATATAGAGAAAGAGAGGCTGAAAGGAAATAGTGAAGAAGTGAGCGAGGGAAGAGATATGAATGAGGAATAAATGAGATTTGTGTAGAGGGTGGAGCAATTCAAATGTTCTAGTTTAGAATTTGTTAGATAAGTGAAACAATACTTACATAATCATTTAATAATCTATTCAAATTTGTACACAAAGCAATTTTTGTGGTCTGATTTTGAAGATGACATCAAGAAGATGGTGGGAATTTGTATAGATGCACTGTGTGAGAAGATTTCTGTTTCTCTTCGGCACATCACAATGCATGGATATTTAAGCGATTTACTCCTGAATCCGCATCTTCAATTCTTTTAAATTTTCAAACAAATTTTTGAATACTTTTTTCTTCAGATATCTCCACAGGAAAAAGTTCACAAGCTCAAATACTGTGAGCATGGTGGCCACTCGACATCAACTGTTTGGGTTTTACTCTGCAGTTTCTAAATTTTGGATTATTGGGCCTTATTTCTCGAGGAAAATATTAAAACTATCCTCGTTAACCAAAGATGAATATATTGAATTTAAATGGATAATAATTAAGTCAACAGTATATAAATGAAAATTATAACTAATATAACTAAAAAATTCGAAAAAGTTAATTAATTTTATAGAGAGCTAGAGGTTAAACCAATTTAATGGTGGATTTTGAGCCATTATGAAGTAATCCTCTTATATACTGTAATGTGTATACTGAATATAAGAGAAAATAAAAAGCTCTTTCAACATAACAAGCTAAATTGCCGCTACAAAATGACAAAGAAAAGCTCGTGAGAAGAGGAGCAATTTTGTGTCCTTTTAAGTTCTTCCTCTTGTCATCAAAAATGCCTTTGAGAATTCTGAGACACGAATGACTGTCATGAGTTCTTCAAGGAGGGAATCTTTGGGAAACTTTAAATATGACTAATAGTTCTTTGAATGAATTCAATATGTATTTTCAATGGATTAAACTTTTAGTTTTGTTCCAATTAAATCAAGAATTTTGAATATGAAATAAATATAACGAAGGAAATGTACAAATCCATACTGATTGTCATGAGTATTTATATCCTTATATGAAATAGTATAGGTTACCATGTAATGTATAGGTGACCGAAATTTTCGGTTTCGGAATATTCGGTCTTGAAATTTCGATCTCGGAATTTTCGGTCTTGAAATTTCGGTCTCGTAAATTTCGGTCTAAGAATTATAAATGATCGATAGTTAGTTTGCTTTATACGCTAGTTTGTTGTACTGCACACTTCGCGATTGCTTAACAACCTGTCAGGGGGTTCTGTGGACTGCACATCCCCCGATACATCTAATTCATAAGTTTTATTTATACCTGAGATCGAATATTCCGAGAAGGAAATTTCCGAGACCCAATTTTCTGAGACTGAATTTTTCAAGATAGAAATTTCCTAGAACCCATAATTTATGATATGCAATAAAACATTTTGCCTGTGTTTTACCAAGAGAAGACATGCAAGCAAACATCCGCATTGAAAAATGAGATGCAATTTGCATCATGGACACACTTGCCGATGCCATATTTAGATCGTGTAATGTACACATTGTCTACACATAAATTATTCACATGTTTTCTTTTAGGAAATTTTGATGGAAACTATTGTTAAAAGAAATCACAATATGAAGAGTTTGGTTCCAAAACGCTATAAATCCATTTTGATCAATTTGAGTTAAAATGTGTTTTCTTTACCAAGAAAGTACAAAGATGAAAACCACTATTTTCTGTTTCAATCATTCACATAGCATATTGAGGTTATAATAACATAAACAATTCAAATCCACAATACCGACGAAATACAATATTGATTTAGGTGGAAACTCATTTTTTTCAAAAGTGGCGTTTATCGCGTTTTGGAACCAAACTCTTCATATTATCATTTAACTGAAAATTATTAAAACAAAAAAAATCATAGCTTGAAATATTTAAGAACCTTACAGAGTCTATAGAAAGGCCTAATAACCATAAGCTATGTATCATCTAATAATTATTCTCTCAAGCTCATCGAGAAAATTGTGTTGCAGATTTGGAATATTAGAAGAATCCACTATCGCTCTTCCTCTTTCTCTTTCATATTATAAAACTCCATTTATTATTCTTTAAGCATCTTGAGATCATCTTATGATCTATTTTGACCTTTGACACTAACTTTTGCTCATGTTCCTCAGTTGAGAAGAATCTTAACCAGCACTCTACTTAATTCAATCTCACGAAAAGGAGTCTCTTGATTTCGTTACCTAGGAAACTCTCTGAAAAACTAACCTCATTGCTCTATTTGCTATTTGTAACTAAATATTTGGGTTAAATAGATTACATTGGAGATGAAAATTCATCATTCTGCATTGATAACAGAAAATCATTATTGTTCTATTGATACCCAAATTAACATCTATACAAAGTTAATTATATTATAAATTAAAGATGCTAAATCTATATTAATCCTTCAAAAGTAAGAAAATTTAGTGAAATAGTGATTCAATGAATTTCAATATCCAGATTGTAGACCAAATCACTTTACCTTTTTCATTTACTTATTGCATTGTTTTTATCAACACATTATATATAGAAATCCTATCTGAATATCGTCTCAAAGTGAGACGATTATATCAATATATATTATAACTTTTTATAAAAGAAAACTAACTTACGGAATATTACGGAATACATTGACTTTGAACAAATCACTTATTCTTTTCCCTCGCCGGTGAGAAGGGCCGCGGAGCTCTGTCTCCCGGTCAGGGTACGGCTGAGGACTCTGACTTCTTTTCCTTTCCCAGTTTACCTTTTTCCCATGCCTCATATTTTCCTACTCCTATTCTTATTTCTCATCCATCTCACATTTTTCTCCTTATTTTCTGTTTATTTTCAACTTATGATCTTCCTCCATCTTTTTTGCCTCCACCTCCGTTTTCCCTCCACCTATTTTCCGAGTCTACAAAACTGCAGTGGATGAAATTATCGCCATCAAAAATGAGTCTCTATCACTAACATCTTTTATTGTAATCTCTCTCTATCTTTTTCAGACGAAAAGCCATTGCGTTTTTGCGGAAATGAATACGAGGATCGGAAGGATTTGCTTGCAAATGGAAAGGAGATTAGGGGGGAGAATATGCAACTAGAGTCAAACGCTTTCGATAATATTAATTCATTCGAAATAGCTGAAAGTCAAATTTTAAATCCTGAATTTATATATTAGAAATATTATATAAATAAATAAAACAGTGAATCGTTTTATTAACAATACGTTTTATGATTTATTTTGGATACAACAAGTGATTGCGAGAAATAGCTAATAATACATTTAAAATATTTTAACAAATAACAGATAGATTTTACCGTTAATCCAATTTAATTTTATTTTAAAAATTTCTTAAATAATTTATTAATATTTTTTATCAGTTCATTCATTTCCAAACGCTTTCCTGTTTCCTGTTCTTTTTTTGTAGGAATTTAAATCCTTTGGTTTTCTCCGCAATTCGCATCTAGGGACAGATTAAATAATTCTTTGGGGAGCTTTTGAAATGAAACTATTCGTTTAAATGGAATTTATATCCCATATTACTCTTTGCTTTGTTTAGACAATATGCATCGTTAAATAGATTAGATAAATCCATATCAAATGTAAATCAATTCAAAGTTAGATGCATAGTGTGTATAATTGAGAGAAAGATATTTATTAGTAACATTTTTATCTGTTTCTAATCGAAAAATACTTTTGTGTATACAATTTACATAATTTTTAAATTCAGTTGTGAAACTTTTACGTTACATTAATACGTAAAGGAAATAAAATGCATTTAAAATATTTTGCAAACAAGTTTCATTCCATAAGAAAAGCAATTTGTTTGCGATGTAAGACATGTCCAAACTCTTGAATTTGTCATTTTTTTCACGGGTTCAGCAATTGTAAGCCCAGGAGAACATTTGCCTCTTCAAATAATTCAGCTGCGAAGGAGACATTCTGTCGGTCTCTGTAAACAAGAACAAGAAGAAGAAGAACACAGAGAATATTTATTGTTTGCAACTGAAGGCAATGTTCAGATATATTTCTAAATTATATGCATTAAAGTCAAGTCCTGTTGTCTCTGACTACAGTTACAATTTTTCTCCATGGTTTGACCATTGAGTTGGAAACTATAGTGTATATCAAGTGCAAAACTTCGAAAGATAAGTAGAGTCAAGTATTATCAAAATTTGAGAATTTCTCTCAGTTATATCGGGTAAATATCTATGTATGTAGATGTAGATCCTTCATTTACGATTTCATAAACTCAAATTCTCCAAGATACGTATATGACCATCAAATTTAAATATGACCATTAAATTTACTAACAAGTTAGATTTGTATTTTAGGCCCAATTAAATCATAACTTTTGATATATGAAATAAATGTAACATGATAAATGTATAACATTTATTATAAAAAATGTTGATTATATAAATATAACGGTATATTTATAATGTCATTATTTAGGTAAAACTATACGGCAGATTATTTGGATCATGAAGTAAGTTATAATGTATTTATTCGTGAATTTTCTAGAGTCTCGTGTTGTTATTCCAAGTGTTGAGTTTTCATTGATTGGACACTTAATAAATAATAAACTTTCCTAGCATAACATAATTTTACAAACGTTTATAGTTGTATCGGGGATGTTGCTGCTCAAAATTTAGATTTTTTTATTATGCAGTACTATGATGTACACTGTCCTATTATTATGAAGCAGATCCCCTACAAGAATAAAATAAAGCCGTGGACTTTTCGTGAATTATTATCTGATATTAAACGTCAGCAAAATTTGTTTATTTTGATGAGACTCGGAAATGCGCCATCTCAAACATATATAAAAGAGGTTCAGGAATTCTATTACTGGATTTCATATGTTGAGAAATAGTATACCTAGCAAGAAATAATATTAGAGAAACTTTGTCACTCATTACCGATATTAAAAAACGTAATACGAATTGAATATCAATAACGTAGTAAAATAAATAAGCACTCGGAAATTTCTGTTTCGCAATGTTATATCTCCTGTGTTGTGAGTTATTAGATAAACCTATGTTCATAAAGAATTAGATAAAGGTAATCTTGTATTTTCTCTGTTTGGAGATTTTCGTAAAGCATTTGACTCTGTGAATCCCGATGTACCGCTATCTAAAATGTGGCGATTTGACATTTTGAGATTTGCAATAATTGTTTAATATCATATTTATCCAATCGAACTCGGTTCATTAAATTGGGAGATTCTTCATATTCTGTGAATCATGTCAGTACAGGTGTGCCACAAGGTTCAATACTGGGGGCAATCCTGTTCTTAATATTTAACAATGATATAATTCCCATCATTGTAATTGAGATATTCGCGGAATATTCCCTCGATATATATATATATATTCCCTCATTATCCGCAATCGTAAAATGACATCGAGGGAATGTTCCAGGGATTAGTGAATATTAGTTGATCCCTTAAAGATATCGAGGGAAAATTCCAAGAATTAGTGAAAATTGGTTGATCATCTAACGAAATCAAGAGAATATTCCAGGAATTAGTGAAAAATAGTTAATCCGTAACGATATCGAGGAAATATTCCAGGAATTAGTGAAAATTAATTGATTCCCTAACGGTATCGAGGGAATATTCCAGGAATTAGTGAAAATTAGTTGATCCCTATCGATATCGAGGGAATATTCCAGGAATTACTGAAAATTAGTTGATCCCCTAACGATATCGAGGGAATATTCAAGGAATTACTGAAATTAGGTGATCCCCTAACGATATCGAGGTAATATTCCAAGAATTAGTGAAATTAGTTGAATCCCTTACGATATCAAGAGAATATTCCAGGAATTAATGAAAACTATATGATCCCTTTCCGATATCGAGGGAATATTCCAGGAATTAGTGAAAATTACTTCACCTACTAACGATATCGAGGAAATATTCCAGGAATTAGTGAAATTAGTTGATCCTCTAATGATATCAAGAGAATATTCTAGGAATTAATGAAAACTATTTGATCCCTTTCCGATATCGAGGGAATATTCCGGGAATTAGTGAAAATTAGTTGATTCCTTATCGATATCGAGGGAATATTCCAAGAATTACTGAAAATTTGTTGGTCCCCTATTGATTTCGAAGGAATATTCCAGGAATTACTAAAAATTAGTTGACTCCCTAACAATATCGAGGGAATATTTCAGGAATTAGTGAGAAATAGTTGATCCCCTAAAATTATAAAAGAAACGATTATAAAAAAAAATAATCTATGAAATATGAAACTATATTTATCGATGATAATTGCTAAAGATAAACTTGAGTCATATTGCATAAAGTTTATTAAAAATCCTACTTCTACCGTGTCCAGGATGGACGAATGGTTAGCGTCGCAAGCAGAAGTCAACAAGATGCGGGTTCGAGACCCGGAAACATCACTTCATTTCTTTCTCCATATATTTCCATTTAATTTGTATATAACAATATATGTTTCATTCAACTAATTCATGTAAAGTCAAACGTACACGTTCAAATGCCCTATATGCTAGGAATTATTAATTCTGGTATTCTTCTTTTTATATCCTTCCTCTATTATAGATATCCAGGGAATATTCAGAGAATATCCCATTTGATCCCCTAGATATTGAGGGAATATACCCTCACTATCCCAATTTTATTCCCTTGTTATCGAGGAAATAAGAATGTCGGTATTCCTTGCCCTTCACTTGTAATCGAGGATATATTCCAGGGATAATATATTTAAATCCCATCATCATTCCCTCGATATCATTTGGGGATATCCCCATATTGCAAAAAACGTCAAAATAAGGCATCCTCTCGATAGCGCTGGGGATATAGAGGGAATAATCCCAGAGAATTTCCCCTGAATATACCGGGGATAATTTTTTGTTACCTAGGATATTGGCTAATAAATTACAACTTAATGTTGATAAAACTAATTATATGTACTGTATTCATGATAGATCATGTAAAAATGTAACATCTACGAAGACAACAATCTGTTACAATAGTAATCAATACTAAAATAAGGTATTCACTAATCATAAGAAACTTATTCGCTCCATAAATTGTGAACCATTTAATTTTCATACAAATCAGTTATTTAGAAATGATAATCTACTGAAATTGAAGGACATTCATATTTACATCTGCTCAATTTATATGTTCAAAGAAATTTCTTTTAATTCAGATTCCAATATCAGCGCATTGTCAAGAAATAGATATATTTACAGTTTTACACCTATAAAATGATTATTGTAAATTTGATATTCCCTTATTTAGAAAACCTCGCTCCCAGCAATGTATTACTTATGCAAAGGTTTGAAACGTTGTGTGAACTTAAATATGAAAAAAATAAACAACAATTTGCCCTCCTTCAAACGTGACTAATTAAAGTTAATTCTTTTAGGTTAATATTAGTCTTTACGTTGCTATATCACAGAGAACTTTATCCTTTGATTGACTATTTCAATGTATTTTATCCCTTGTTTTTTCAATGTATAAAATGATATTTCCTTGCTTGATAATCATACCAATATTAAATTATTATATTACTTTGTATCCATTTTGGTTCAATTTATCAGGCTCTCTTATATAGATTATTATCTTAATTCTCTTAAATGAATGCTGTAACGGTGTATAATTACGCAAACCTTTTACATTTATAGAGGATGCCCAAGAATCGTTGTAGCTTTATGGGTCTTCATATTCTCCTAAATTTGTTTTCTTCTATTATTTTGAAAGTTTTACTTTCTACCGTTGGAATGCATCCCGGCTTTCCAATTGAATTGAATTATGTGTATCAAGGGAATATTTTGTTCAAATAAATAAATAGAACGGTCAGCCTATTACAGAAATAGCAAATCAGACTAACCAATCATGAATATCAATTAACTTACATATAATACATTCATCTGTGCATAATTTTATATCTAGAATAGTATCAGTCATACAAACTTAATAATGATTTTTCTTTCGCCATTGTACCATTGTTTTTGGTGAACATCAAAGAATAATTAATAAAAATAGTTGAATTAACAAGTGTGTAAAATTAGTCACTGAGTTTTCAGATTGGCTTCTGTTTCGTATCTATAAAATGTTCGAGCCATTGTTTTACTGGATTAATTAATTCAGTGAAGAGGAGTGCCTCAATTGAAGAAATTTTTAGTTAGCGAATAATTTCAACTTTTGAGGCCAAGCTTTGAAAACAGAGACAAAATGGAGTTACTTTGGAGGTGAGAGTTACCTTATTGTAGCTTTGAAAACAAAAACACAATGGAGTTACTTTGGAGGTAAGAGTTACCTTATTGTAGCTTTGAAAACAGAAATACAATGGAGTTACTTTAGAGTTGAGAGTTACCTTATTCAATGTAGCTTTGAAAACAGAAATACAATGGAGTTACTTTAGAGTTGAGAGTTACCTTATTTAATGTAGCTTTGAAAACAGAAATACAATGGAGTTACTTTGGAGGTGAGAGTTACCTTATTGTAGCTTAGAGAACAGAAACACAATGGAGTTACTTTGGAGGTGAGAGTTACCTTATTGTAGCTTAGAGAACAGAAACACAATGGAGTTACTTTGGAGGTGAGAGTTACCTTATTGTAGCTTTGAAAACAGAAACACAGTGGAGTTACTTTGGAGGTGAGAGTTACCTTATTGTAGCTTTGAAAACAGAAACACAGTGGAGTTACTTTGGAGGTGAGAGTTACCTTATTGTAGCTTTGAAAACAGAAACACAGTGGAGTTACTTTGGAGGTGAGAGTTACCTTATAGTAGCTTTGAAAACAGAAACACAGTGGAGTAACTTTGGAGGTGAGAGTTACCTTATTGTAGCTTTGAAAACAAAAACACAATGGAGTTACTTTGGAGGTGAGAGTTACCTTATTGTAGCTTTGTAAACAGAAACACAATGGAGTTACTTTAGAGGTGAGAGTTACCTTATTGTAGCTTTGAAAAAAGAAACACAATGGAGTTACTTTGAAGGAGAGAGTTACCTTATTGTAGCTTAGAGAACAGAATCACAATGGAGTTACTTTGGAGGTGAGAGTTACCTTATTGTAGCTTTGAAAACAAAAACAAAATGGAGTTACTTTGAAGGTGAGAGTTACCTTATTGTAGCTTTGAAAACAGAAACACAGTGGAGTTACTTTGGAGGTGAGAGTTACCTTATTGTAGCTTTGAAAACAGAAACACAGTGGAGTTACTTTGGAGGTGAGAGTTACCTTATTGTAGCTTAGAGAACAGAAACACAATGGAGTTACTTTAGAGGTGAGAGTTACCTTATTGTAGCTTTGAAAACAGAAACACAGTGGAGTTACTTTAGAGGTGAGAGTTACCTTATTGTAGCTTTGAAAACAGAAACACAGTGGAGTTACTTTGGAGGTGAGAGTTACCTTATTGTAGCTTTGAAAACAGAAACACAGTGGAGTTACTTTGAAGGTGAGAGTTACCTTATTGTAGCTTTGAAAACAGAAACACAGTGGAGTTACTTTGAAGGTGAGAGTTACCTTATTGTAGCTTTGAAAACAGAAACACAGTGGAGTTACTTTGAAGGTGAGAGTTACCTTATTGTAGCTTTGAAAACAGAAACACAGTGGAGTTACTTTGAAGGTGAGAGTTACCTTATTGTAGCTTTGAAAACAAAAATACAATGCAGTAACTAAATTCTGAGGTGAGAGTTTCAATTCAATACCATTTTCTTTTTTCCAAACTCAAAGAAATGCAGGGTTTTAGGAATTACAAATACATAATACCTTCGCAACAGTTATATTTTATAATAGCTAGGTGTAGTAAAAGTGGGGTTTGCCTGAATTCATTTGTTTCATGTGTTCTTTTTATACTTTAACTTTCAGTGCAATGTTTAACACTATCAAATAAATGTCCGCAATAAAATCTCTCCGCTCGTTCATTTTCTTTCTTTCAAAGCCACCCCAACTCATCTCAACATTTTAAGGACATAAGAAGGCAGGGAGAAGATAAATCAAAGGTTATTGCTTCTTCAGATAAAGGACAGCAATGTTAAGGGGGAAGGACAAAGGAAGAACATATGTAGAATATGTAAAATAAATGTTATAGAATATCTATAATCTATTTGAATGAATAAGGTAAGTTTTTTACACGAAATTTTTTCGTGAATTCAATATTAAATGATTAAAAATTTTGTAAGAATTTAAAGTTGATATCAGTTGCTATTGAATTTTATTCGTTTATTTAAAATATTCTAATAAATAGAATATTCTAATAAAAAATATGAATTTATCTAATCAACCATTAAATAATATGTGTTTTTTTATCTAAACATTGATTTAAATCTATCAAAATTGAATCATAAATAGTTATATACGGTCAATAAATTTCTTACTCAAAAAAAATGTTATGGTAAGTTTGTTATTAATCTTTCAGTTAATCTTTTTTCAGTAATTCTCAGAATAGAAAAATATATACCCTGATACTGATCAAAATCATATTATAACTGAAACACCAACCATGTGTTTAATATTTAATATAGTTTATAATACACCTCTTCTTCTATTAAATATTAATTTTCGTATAGTTCTAACGCCTACCTCAAGAAGAAGTTTCCAAATGAAGACACGAGGAAATAATCACCTCCCACCCAAGACTGTGAAGTGAGGAAAGAACGACTAAATCCCCATCAATCTTCAGGAAGTTTCGCGCAGACAAAACTTAGTCTGGTTCCTAATGAAGTAAAACTCACTTCCCAAGAGGTTGCTACTTCAATGTTGGAGGATTAGTTTATTTAGTGTTTCTTTATACAAACTAATCTTCAGTTTGGATCTTAATATACAGTATATACAAATATTCATTTATTCATTACAATGCGGTTTTTGTATTAAAATGGAAATAAATAACATTAATGCTTAATGAATAGAGTAAAAAGAATTTTAAGGGCGGATTAATTTACTAAGTCATTCTTTTTACTTAGCTTTTTAAGCTTAGTTTTTAAATCTTTAGCTTGAGTTATAATAAAAAAAATGATGTATCATATTAGGTTTTCATTGTATTACTATGAAAATAGAAATTATGAAAATGACAGTATTCATGTTTTAAACTTTATAAATAATACAGCTTAGAATAAACTTCATCATCGATTCCACAGAGAAGAAAATAAAGAAAATTCTCTGGAATTTAAATCTTACATCGTGTTTCAAAACACATTCAAGTTATCCTATAAAATGCATGATGCTCTCAACATGCTCGATGCCTTCCTCCTAGACTTTGCAAAGTTAGCTATAACTCTCCATAACTTCAGTTTCAAACTCACTTAATTGATGAATTATTAATGAACATTCGGCAGATGTTGATAGCATCGAGTGAATCCCCCAAACTTATGACCTTTGACCTGATATGTGTAAGGGTGGGTATCAGTTCTATTTATATTATATAATTGAGAGAATACTATTTATGAAGTTAGTATATAATTTAATTGTGATTTTTGTTAAAATAGTAACTAATTATATTACAATTGGCATTTTATATAAATAGCAATTATTGGTATTAACCTACCGATAGTAGTTAGGTAACCAAAGGTAGTCTGTCTTACCTCCTCAAGAAAATTAATATCTACCTTGCTGTAGCACCAAAACAAGAATTGTGATACATATTCAAAATAATTATGGAATACCTACTTATTATTGACCGAAAGAAATTAAATAATATACAGTCAAAGAAAAGTCTATTTGTCACAATTTTTTTTTCGACATTTTACTAATTTTACATTTACAAAAAAAAACTTCATTAGTTGTAGGTAATGCTTGTAGGTATTTCAAAATTGGTCTGGGTTTACACGATGACAAATTTATTAAATATGTAAATAATAGGAAATTAGAAAGTTGTGATCTGAGCAATTACTTTTTCTTTTACAATATATAAGTATAATAACGTTACTAGAAATATTAAAGACATTTGGTGGGTTATAAAGGTAGTTTCCTGTGTATTCTTTAACAGTGGCTTGGTAGAGCATTAAATTGCAGAATTATTTCAACGAATGTTAAATTGATTCAAATTATTGCAAAATATATTGTAATTTACATCTACTTTCCACGTCGTTCATATGACTATATTACTCACATAGAGTTGCAATGTATTTAAAAAAGTTATAATATGAATTAATTTTTCGTCCAATGATGATTTATTGAGTCCAAAAAATATGAAGAATACATTATGTCAATCTCATTAAACATCTTTTTCACAAGGTTATTCCCCTCAGATCCACTTTCACTCTCTTTTTTAAATCGCTATAATGTTATTCCCAAGCTGACTATTTTCCCACAAAAAGGTTCATGGGAACAGCAAAGTACTTCAGTTTTAATTATTTGAAAGCCGGAGAGATTTTATTATGAAATGGAAACAATATCGCAGTCGCCGAAATAAAGTGCCTCTTTTTATATCTGAGGTAAATAGAACTTTGGGACTATTAAGCTTTGAAAAATAAATTGTACTGTAACTTTTTTTCAATTTTTATTTGCATCTTCAGGTAAAATAATAACTTATTTTACTATCAATTAATTTGGTTGAAATCTATTCATTTTTACAATTAGTAATATATGTAGATTGATATTAGAATATATAATATCCAAAGCAGAATTCCTAGTTACATAGAGTTAAGCCAAAGATATCACCTATTAGAGTTGTCCTTCCTCCAGCTTGTAACCATGATATCTGACATAACTTTCCAGAACACTGCAGAGACAGAATTAGTTGAATTTACCGGACTACTGTAATCAGCATTGAATAAAGCCTTTGCTTGCTCTGAAATCCAGAACTTATGACTACATTAGGATTAAGACATAAATTTATTGTCCGTGGAAATGCCAAGGGGATGCAAATAAATAAAGGGTATCAGTGTTATGATCGAGAGTTATTCATGTTAGGATTTCAGAGTTGATGCTATTGTACCATGCGAAATGGGACTGATCTAATACATATATTGATTAACAGAAGCAAACATAATCTACATTGTAGATTCAAAAGAGAACCTCTCATAAATGAAACAAATACCCTTTGTTTCACACCATTTACTTGCTCTAGAAAACACGTGGGATTGGATAAGACAATATTCATCGAATAACCTTCAACAGTTTATTGTGCATTTGTTACCTCTGTGGTGCCGTTTCTGTAGCTTCACATGAACGCTAGCTGTTTTTATAACATAGGGAGGAACGGATGCATCAATTATATTGAAATTCGAATAGAAATGAACGCGTATTGTTCAGAATGGAGCACAGGGAACACTTTCAACTGCATGATCTTTTGATCTTCTACATTTCCATTAATAGTTGCTATTGTATTTAATATTTTCACGAGGAATTTAAGAACATGCATCAAAACTTGGTGAATTGTTTTAACGATTATGTAAGAAAATACAAACTTTATCTACTACTTCAAACGATATATTAGTGTTTTTATGATACTCGGGGTCCAATATCTCAATATATACATACAAAATCATCCTTCCGTAACTCTAAACAGTTTCTAAAAGCCTGCATTATATTCTGTTTGAATAGTTGCAGTCAGAAACTCAAACTTTATGCTAAAGTTGTCTAAAATTCCCTACGAAGAATTTCTCTTTGCTACGGTGAATATGAATGAAAATCTCTCAACAATCTCCTTACGTTGAAATCATAAGCTAAAATTCTCTTGGAAGCTCTCACAAGATATCTCCAATTTCATTGATATCATATATACTAAAAATACACTAAATACAGAATACAGTGAGCATAATAATAGAAGCTGTATTCGGCATTTGATTTGAATTTACATTGTAGCATTACAACACGCTATTCCTTTAAGACAACAAACAATGTTCTCTGTACAAACACACAATATGTTCGATATTCAAATCTGATAGTTTGTGCTGGAGAAATCCATTCATCGAAATGTGTCAAGATTTCGTGTGATGAGATTACATCTGTTTACCAAGTCACTTCCATTGCAATTTGTGAGAGGACTAGTTTGAAAAAAGAAAACCATTCACAACTTCTACTAACAAATAATTGAACTAGCCAATATGCTTTTCAAAAGTAAAACTGTTCAATACGTTTTAATTCTATCCGTCTATGATATTTTCTGGATTTATGATTTTAAAAGCATATTGTCTAAACCCTATTTGTAGTAATGGCAATACCTCTAGTTTAGCAATTCACACGACGTACTGTAAAAAGAGAGCCAACTTCACAAAGTAATCAAAATCGCCTTTGTTAATTTTAATTTGCATATGAATATATTTTAATTTTCCGCCATTAAATATTGAGATTAACATTGTGGAGTTTAATATCATCATGCTTGATATCTAATTAAATTTGATATCATCATGCTTTAAATTCAATTCAATTCAATATCACTATATATGCTTAGGATTCAATTAAAAGTAACGATGATTGGTGTTGCGGTGACAAAACTAAATTAATTAGCTTTCGGTCAACATCATTGATAGAGTAAATTAATTAATTGATTGCCTGATAGAGATCCTTTGAAGCCGAGTCATCGCAAGTGAATGTGACAGAACTATACAGGATACTCGTTAATAGTGTTGACATTTTGGATGATTGGATATAACAATACTCTTCAGAGAGTGATTTCTTCACATGAACACTATCTAAAGTTAACAAAACGCAAGAAACTACGAAACTTGACTATAAATTATGTGTTTTACTTTTTGATCAGTTCTGTTATTTTTCTTCTAACATATACTCAACTTCAGTTAAAAATTAAAGTAAATGGCTTCATATATTCTCAATTTCTTACTCAAATAATTCAACAGTTTCCCATCCTTTTCCGTTCATTTATCAAGTCTTTCGGCATCGTAAACATCTAAAGGAGGAGAAACTCTTCTCACCACCTGTACTTTCCCATGGGGAGTAAATGAATTATCATCACACTTCTCGGGGACTGGAGGTAAATATTGAGGTGTACTATCGGTTTTGAAACTAATGGCACAGTGCATCTTATTGTGTAGGATGGTAGCAGTCAGTAAATTGGATTTATTATAAAAAATTGTCACTTGAACATTGAGAGGAGATCACATTTATTATTCTATATGTAGGTATAACTTTTATATAGATATAATAATTGTTTGAAATCTGTCGCATAGTAGTTATTTCGTTTTGAAACCCGAATAAATGGTGGTATAATATAAAACTATGACTATGATTTTTCATATATTTAGGAATCTGATATGATTTCAAAAGTTTAATCAATTTATCTATAGAAAAGAAATATATATTATATACAAGATAATGTCAAAAATCAGGTTTAAATTATTCAATTCTAAAACATTATTCATTTGATTTGAAAACCACCTACTCTGTTATCAAAAAAGATACATTAAATACCATTCGTATGATTCATTTACCTGTTAACTATTTCTTATAGTTTCAGAATATTACTATAATCCAGACTTTGTGTGTCAAATGTGATGCAAAAACTCTTTATATTTTTTATACCGAGCACTAAACTAAAAGAATCTCTAATATCATCAATTTGGTGTTCCATTGTTTCTCTTACATTCATCATCTATATTGCATTTGGAGAATTTAATCTCCTTCTTTGATCCTCGTATTCATTTCCGCAAAAACGCAATGGCTTTTCGTCTGAAAAAGATAGAGAGAGATTACAATAAAAGATGTTAGTGATAGAGATTCTTTTTTGATGGCGATAATTTCATCCACTGCAGTTTTGTAGACTCGGAAAAAAGGCTGAGAAGAAGGAGTGGAGGGAAAGAGAGGGAGGGAAAGCTGAGATAGAGTGGAAGTATCAGCTAGGTGGAGGAAAAAAAGGAAAATGGGGAATGAGATGGAAAATGAAGCGAGATGAGGAACAAGAGGTGGAGGGAGAAAATATGTGCATAGGGGGAAGAAAGGTGGAAATAAAAGAGAGACCCACTACTGAAACCCTTGGTAATAAACATAAGGTAGTATATGTTAACACTGAGCCATTTATAAAACCATCATTCATTCCTCTAGAATCTAGATAACCAAAAAGACCAATGGTATGTACATTAATATATTAGTTAGTAAGTCAGTCGTTAATGTACGCGAAATTCTCTTGTTTTGGTGCATTTAATGGGCCTTAATCCTGCAATTCTATCATCTCATTACTCGATACTAATAGAACACTGTAACTACCAATGCAGACCCAGCAACAGCTCGTGACTTGTAGACTGTAGAGGATTCTACAAGAATTTGCATCATTGTATCGATATCAAATGGAACTAGATATATTAAGTACAAAATTGATATTTTAAAATACTAATACTCCATCTACTTTTTTGCGTATTTTCTATATATTAATTCATTGAAAAAATATACGGGGGAAATCTTTAACTATAATTAAAAAGGTAATTGTCATGTGTTCACAGCTCACATATTCTGCATAAACAATAATTAGTGGCCCACAAAAGATTTGTCCAAATAGTTTATACTCAATCCCACTCTAAATGTTAATTGCTCGCTCGAACGTCTGAGAAGATAAACACGACAGTGAAAATTTCCCTCGAGAGCAATTTCAAGATTTCTTTGGCCTAGTTTGATTAGTCTTTCATGAAGATTTTAACGTTATCTTTTTAATTGCCAAAATGGCGTGTTATTGTTCTTCGGTGATCTTTTAAGATGAAGTAAATTGAAATATTAGCTTCAACTAATTGATATATTATTTTAGACCTTTTTATCAATTACTAGCAATATGTAGATATTTTGTTATCAAAAAATCCGATACATATATCCATGCAAGATGTTATTTTTGTTCTGAATATTAAAAATGACGAGTTTTAATGCTAATCTTGTATAGCTGATCTTTTCAGCTTTGATCAAATAAACATAGTGAATTTCGACTTATGATTCACATCTCGATAATCTGACTGTGAAAATAGATTATGTTCCTATAAATCTTCCCTTTTCCTTCCATTACCTGCAGCTAAGTGGAAATATCCTCCTATGCGACACAATGAGATTCCTTCTCCCTCATTGGACAATTTCATGCAACAAAAACCAAAATGATACTCCACCAAATTTATGATGGGAGAAAATGTCGCGTGAGAATTTAGTCGGATCCATTCAAGTCAAAGTCGTTGTCATGTAAGGAGGTTCATTATTTTATTGTAGGTGTATTAGGAAAAACTATTGGAATGAAAATGCCTTATAATAATATTGTATGGCCATTGCGATGGTAAAAATAATAAAATAAAATATCTTGAATAGATATTGATTGCTTTTGTTAGGAAAACTGTTTGTAGCTGTAATATATAAACCGAATTCCTTGAAAATATTTATTTATCAACATTTCCTTAATGAAAACACATTCCAGTTCCCAAACACAAACGATAAATATAACTAACGTTCGTGAAAACTGAATATTCCCGTCAAAACTATATGTTGCGATCTTGCTAGCATTGAAATAACACATTGGTACTGTATGAAGTACACTACATGCGTCTCAGGTTGCAACTGTTACTGCATTAAGAAGATGAAACTTCAAAGGGGCTTCTGGAAGTCATTCATCACATTGGAAGTACGGAGGCGTGGCTCATTGTCGGTCATTTGTATCACTCAGAAGCTTTCCAATGGAGACTAAGCTATTCAATCAACAAAATTGAATATCATGGTGGAGAGAAATCCCAGAGCATTGTTCACTTCTTTCATCAGCTTATTAGTTTAGGGTGAATGTGAGGTAGAATGACCTCTGATTATAAATAGAAAAGTCTGTTCTTCATTGTATGCCAAATTTGTTTTATCTATTCAATTCTATTTTTGTGTCAGCGGTTTTATTTTGAAATGTGAATTTCTCGGTTTAGAATTAGAATTGTTGTTGTACCGTATTTTTAAATTATAAATTAATATGTTATGTATAGGTATTACCTAATAATGTTCACACAAATTTCAAGCAGTTATTCCTGGTATTTCTAAGTTATGTCTAATAAAGATAAGAGTGACTTAATTTTTGCACTCAAGCGTTGGCATTATCTCCAAGGATATCATAAAATAACTCAAGGCGTGTGAGAAAGCATTTTACAGCGCTTGAGAACAACATGAGCAGTCAGGCACTATCCAACGAAAGTAAGCGGTAAAACCGCAACAAAATGGTGACTTCTGCATTGAAGAAGCGATTTGAAGTACCAGAGTATTGTAGAAAATTGTCAATGCTGAGGTTAATCCAGAAAAATAAATACTTAACTCATATATAAAAGGCACTCTGGACAGTTTATTTCAACGGCATCCATAAAAAAGCGGCTCCACAGCTAGAGGCAAGCTGATATTGCAAGAATTCAAACGATCCAAAGGATAGGTTTTTATTTGGTCCAACAATTAGATGCTCACGTTGGAGGCTGTAATCATTAGTGAGAAGGATAGGCTCTATGACTGTAACACTAAGGATTTTCTGTAATTGTTAAGAACCATTTGTCCCACCAGAGGCCTACTATCGTGATGGTATCGATTACTGTTGAATCGGATATGATCGATGAAGCAATCAAATTCAAATGCCATTTATATATGAATATGCTGCATGAAAAATACTTTAATTTGCTCTTCAAATAATCCGGAACCGATTTTATCACACTAAAGATGTAGCGCAGTTCATACGGTGAATGCAGCTCAAAGGTGATACAAATACAACTTCGAGTACTTTTGGGACAAAATAATGTGGACATCCTCTAGTCCTGATATAATTTTTACGGAGTTTACAGTATCGCCCATCTTAGAAAGAGAAGTTTCAATATATAGTTCCTACGTCAATCTGAACTCATAGACGGCAGAAAAAAGTTATTCTTGAACTAAGTTAGACGAAATTCTAGTAAGGCGTACTTATGCTTCATTAAAAACCTTGTTGAGAATATGATCGAAGCAAAAGATGACCATATAGAAATTTGATGTAATATTGGTTCTAAAGATTGCTACTTCTAATTAAGTTCGTCAAAGCATTTTATTTAGGTATTATCTTTGTGGTTTCATTAAGATTCAGTTCTTTCTATGGACGAAATATTTATGGTCTCTCTGTTTATTTGGTTTAGTTTGATATTCCTATTCCTCAGGAATATCTATCTACCTAAATTGACTAATAGATTCTTTCTGATTTTCTAAGTTAATTATTACAAGTCCCACAAAAGAGGAGAGCTGAAAACTTACCGAATAAATTTGTGCAGAGCAATAAAACGATTTTATACCTACTCTAAACTTCCGTAACACTCCAATCTGTATTTCAACTGAGTCCTAGAAAAACAGAAGTTTCATACTTGAAATGTTTCTTGAAATATGAAATACATACAAAAATGATTTCACTTACTCTTATTAAACAAAGAAAATACTTAGTTAAAGTTTACTATATATTGTTTTTAAATCTGAAGCGTATGATTTGGTTCGAAAAGTTATTGACTTTTAATTGTTGATACTTTTTTCAATATTTCCCCATTTTATTATTAGAAACCGGATTTCTTTTATGTCATCAAGTTTTTTATCTTTTTTCAATTATCTTGGTTTTTATTATCCGGATTGTTTTTTCCAATTATCCGAATTTATTGTAACTGTTTATATATAAAATTTCTTTGAGTTTTCCATACAGATATATTTGTTATCTGGATTTTTATTTTTTGTTATCCCGTTTTCTGTCGGCATGCATACCTAACCCGTCAAAAATGAAATTATCTTGATTTTCTTGGTTAACCGTATTTTTATTATTGTAGCTTTTTTATGATTCAAAAATTCCTGTTTGTAAGATTTTTTCTGTGTTTCAGAATTTTCTGTTATTTTACGGAATAAGCTGTTTTAAATATTTTTTCTTTTTGTTTAGCATTGCTCAAAGTCTTATATCTGAACCCCATCAAATATCAAGCGTCTAAAGATATTATCATGGGGATTTCTTATCGTAATGTACGACGAAGGATGATAGATTATAAGTGGACATTTATTTCAAAGATACGATTAGATTTTCGTTAAATCATGATCTTTCTATCCTCGCCAACAGTAGAAGGTGATTATAATTTCCGACTGAGTTCTGCATTCTCCCAGACTTTCATTAGATAATATCAAAGAGAGAAACTACAGCATGTGGCACTCCACTTTGAAGGAGAAAAGAAGTAATGGAAATACTAGAGCTTCCAGAGGGGGAATGGACGTGTATCCAATCAAATACATTGTTTTTCTGTGTTCAGTTTCTGTATCTAATGGTAATTACTGTACTTCCAAGAGTGTATAAGAATGATATCCATTTTACACCTAGCATTATTTACTTTCGCTGCATTTTTTTAATTTCATATTTGATATAAATATATATGCTATTATTTTATTATGGTTATAGTTTATAGTTTTCAAAATTGATACTACCAAATTCAACAGGAGATAATAATAAAATGAAATATTTTTATTTGCAATTACTTACTTACACTAAAAATGAAAATACGGTAACATTTTGGCAACCATACTATACATAAATAGACACAAGTATCACTTCAAATGTAGAATTTTATAATACATTAAATAATGAAAAATACAGCACCATATCAATTTCAGAGGATGAAATGTTAAACGGAATATTTTTGAGATGAAAAGCGAAAAGACAGTATGACTCAGACCTCTTAAACCTAATAGAATCTGTTATAGACAATAATCTCCTGTTTCTTAACCTGGTGCAATCTTCGAAGAATTCATGTACCTATTCGCAGCTTTCAAAAGAAAAGAAATAAGTCCAATCTCCTGAAACATGATTACTTTACAAATAAAACCATGTAAATAAAACCATGTTCAATTTATTTTACAAGACATTGGTTGATTGAACTCTGTGTAACATTGATATTTACATGCTGTAAAAGTTTAAAAGAGTAGAGTGATTGTCTGTAGTACATTGAACTGCATGTGCGAAGAAGTTTTTCAAGTTAAATTCTCTGAAACTTTTCTAGGGTTCATAAATATTACATCAGAAATACGAACCAAGCACTCTAACGGATTAACTGCCACAATTTGATCTGCCTGTCAGTTTTTCGCGTCTTATTGCTGCGGTCTCAATTTTCATAATTTTGTTTAAAAAAGAACGCATGTACATCAGCCTTTGTGAGGTGAGTAAAACATTGATTTATTTTAATTTAAATTCTGCATTTTTCTGGTTCAAAACATTCTTTATATATATCCTTGTTATATAGAGGAGCATATTCCCAGGTAAGAATGATTTGTTCCTTGGTTATTCCTTTGATATCATCATATTCCCTCCACATCGTCATCCACAATTCGATAATGAGAGGACACTCCTGTAACAATATTATTAGATACCATTCAAATTCATATGTGAAGGAATATTCCAGGAATAAGGTAGAGTTATACTTTTCACAAAAATCTTAAACGAGGATATCCAGGGAATATTAATTTCGATGGTACTCCATACGAAACTATTTGTAATATTACATTAAATAAGAATTGGCTAATTTTCCATTGTGAATATTCTTAAATATCCCGAGTATAATAATATAGTTATGCATAATAATATTTCCAAATAGAAAACAAACGAATATCCTTTGAAGAATTGGGATATCTGTATGAAAAGGATTATTCCCTTTCGAAATAGCAAGTGTTGTTCTTGGAGAAACCTAACTATGTTTTAAAATAAAAATAATATTTTAAAAACAAAATGATTAAGGTATATATCAAAGTAATTTAGTTAATTAAAATAGAGTATTTCCTTCAGTTTTAGTATCAAATACTCCAGGAAGAACTCTATTATTTCTAATAAATAGTATATTCCCTTGGAATGTTCCTAAATCATTTAGAATTTATAGTATATGTTTTAACACAACGAAGGAATGTCTTTGAACTGAATTTAAAAACAGAATTCTCTTTAAAACTTTAAGAATATATATATTCCTAATGAGTAGGTTTATTCCCCTGAGAATAATGAAATTTTTTTTTCGATTATTTGGCAAGCTTGGTAAGTGAATTATTATTCATACTTGTCTTAAAAGCGTGATTTCATACGCCTAATCAAGATTTTGCGATGGAAAAGATTGGTTGTTTTTTCAATAAATATTTTATGACTATTATTTTCATGCATATCCAAATTGTATTATAAATTCATGTATGTTGTCATACTATGGATTTCGCTTGGATAATTATTATCTACTTGGAGAATTACTTTTATATTTATTCATATTTTTTAAAGGCCCCCTGCCAGAAGAAGCAAACCATTTTTATACATAAATATAATTAAAAATCAGCATATGAATGTTCGTTAATGATATCTCGTAAGTTTGTGTAGTATCATTTTCATTCATTGTCATCTAGCATCAATATATGCTTTAATAGATTTTCCTGATTTTTGAGATTTCTTAACCCGTTACGACCGGAATTAATTTTTAAAAAGTTAAAATTTTATAAACTACTTCTAATGTGTCTAGTTAGTAATGAATAGTTAATATGTGTACTAAATTAAATTAATTTTAAATTTAATGATTTTTTGTAACATGTGACGCGATAGATAGTCACATTCGTCATTAGGCTCCGAATATTCTATTTATCACAGTAAAGTCCTTTACTTTTGTGTGACTAATTCGTCACGCACGGTCGTAAATGGTTAATTTAATTGCATTCCCTCTTCAAATGGATTTTATTACTAATGATATTCCAATTTTATTCCTTCTTTATTTGATACTGTTATTTTATTGGTATTCCCTTTTCATTTTGCTGTCTTATTCCATTGACATTCCTTCTTCTCTCTACCTTTAGATATATTATTCCAGTGGTATTCCTTCTTCCTTTTTTAGGTTCTATTTTATATTGATATTCCATTTATCTTCTGTATGTCGTTTTCCTTGGGTATTCTTCTTCATCCTACTGATATTCACTTATTTGCTAACTTAGATGTTCCCTTGTAATATGTGGAATTATTCCATAAAATGTTTAGAAAGGACAAGTCTGCAATATTGAAAAATGATCATCATGGATATTCCTTCAAGATACTATGAGATTTACTTGGGAATATCAATATCATACTTGGAAATTATCTGCGCCGATTATATTTTGGACATCTTCTATAGTATCCTCACATTTGTATACGTAATTACGTATGCAATCAATGAAAAGTATATATGTAATGATTTTTTGCAGTTTAATATTTTTCACATTTCCAAAAGGAATCAATACCCAATTTTGCAATGATTGTATATATTAAAAAAATCGATAAATTTGTAGGATATGAAAATAGAAGGAGATTAGAAAAATGTGATTAGCGGATTTAGCATTAGAGGTGACCTTTTCATCATATATTAGATCCTATAAATGAAAATTAATTGTTAAGGACGCAGGGTAACTGTTGTGTAATTCCCGTTTCCAAATGACTTTCTTACAGTAAAATAATAGATCTTAACACTATTCAGTATATCACGCAACTATTAACTTAGTTGTGTATGCGTTGATGTGCTTACTGTCTAAATGAATGAATTTAATATAACAGGTTAGACAATCTTAGAGTGACATGAATATTATTGATGTCTGTGGATCCAAGTACCCATGAAACATAGTGACGAAGTTAGATGCAACTCTTATTTGATTTTCTGAGAGAATTTAATGGAGTCTGTGAGGACATAAAGTGAATTTACTGCACCAGACAAGGAGATCTAATCTTCTTAGTTAGTCCTGTCGAGAAAATTAACTACAGTTCACGGGATTGTATCAGGAATATACAGTATACACTACAGTATATGATGGTCCTAATATCCTAATTTATATCAGGAATATACAGTATACACTACAGTATATGATGGTCCCAATATCCTAATTTGTATCAGGAATATACAGTATACACTACAGTATATGATGGTCCTAATATCCTAATTTATATCAGGAATATACAGTATATGATGGTCCTAATATCCTAATTTATATCAGGAATATACAGTATATGATGGTCCTAATATCCTAATTTATATCAGGAATATACAGTATACACTACAGTATGTGATGGTCCTAATATCCTAATTTATATCAGGAATATACAGTATATGATGGTCCTAATATCCTAATTTATATCAGGAATATACAGTATACACTACAGTATGTGATGGTCCTAATATCCTAATTCTAAAGTAGTTCACAAGTTAAATCAAGAATATATATATACAGTATATAGTAATCTTATATGGTACCTATATAAGCTTTAAAACAGTTCAAAATATGGTACAGAATGTATTCACGTAATACTATTTTTAATTTTATCGAACATATTTAACTTTTATATTTTTAGCTTTTCAAATGTGGACTTTCTTTCACGAATAGAAAAGAGCTATAACACTCTACATATTAAATTTACACCCTTCTCCTGATGATGAATAGAAAGAAATCTTTCTATTCAAAAGCTTGAAACATGAAAAAAAACTTCAGCGTTGAGTTTAAATAACCTCTTACTAACTCTACATATTAAAGTATATTTTTTCAACTAAACTTTAAAATATTTATGAAAAGTTTATTTATGTCAGAAGTTTTCTAATGATTGACCTGTATATTTTATTTAATATATTCGCGTGCCAACCATCACGATATCATTTTTATTGTATGTAAAATAACATATCTTCTATATTCGAATCTTATTAAAAACTATGAATCTTAAACTCGAGAGTAGAAATAAAGTCGATTGTTCAAACTTTTGTGAAAATACTTCACATTCAAAATATTCATATAATTTTTCAATCGTGACTGTCTTTCAAGTTTGAGTGAATATTAAATATACCTTTATCGATGTTATGCAGTATTTACACACAGTTGAATGATTTTCAATGTTTAACACTGCTTAATTTTGAATTTTGAACAGTTATAAGTTATATAAATTTTTCTATTTTCTGAATAAGATATTATCCGTATTTTTCTATTCGTAGTAAATTTAATATGATATCATCATGTGCAGTTAAAGTTCCTATGCTATAGGGAATATGTTTCTCCCTCTAATTACCTCTATTAATTGATTAAAGGGATTCACATCTACTATAGTCAGTACAATGCGAATGTAAACAATGTGAGGCACGTACACAGATAGAAAAAGTAGGATGCTGTAGAAAATAAGGGCGTTATGTCAATTTGTTCAGCCGTCGCTAATTGGAAAGCTTTGTTAATAAATCCAATCGGTAAATAACGAATGATATTTTTATTACATTATGCGATGGAAAGAAAATGATTTTAACATAACCCATAAATTATAAATATTGAAGAAATGCATGTCATACAGGTATATTATTAATATACATTTAAGGGACATAAAATGCAAATATACATTTCAAAATAAATTAGCAAGTATCCCAATAAAATAAAGATTGCATATATTTGTTAATTTGTTTTTTCTCTTTTGTAAGACATAATTTTTCCTTTAATTAAAAACAATATATTGAATTTAGAATAACAAATCAAAGACTCATAAAAAAAATTCTATCCCTGTATAACAACTTCAACAAATTTCCATACAATTTTCCCTTTTCAACTGTGTTCAGGTTGTTTCATGTTAGATTCAGATTATGTTGTTTTCGAGAGAAATGCTTCGATACATAATTCACTATTTAACGGAGTTTGCGACATCTTAATTTTTCATCCCTCTTGACAAGGCTCTCAGACAGAGCTTTCAGTCAATCTGAATAATTGAGAATTGAAATCACAAAGAAGATTTCTTCCCAGAGGTCCTGAGAATCACTCACCAGAAAGGCTACTGTAGAGACTAAAATTCATTGCTTCTTCAGGTTTCTTTGACAACTGCAAGTGATTGAACTTGAAAAACAGAATTGGCGACACTGAGAAATGTCAGGCTAAAATACAATATAATGTGTGCATTCATTTTTTTTAGAGATTATGTGGAATTGGTTGTACGAAGAAGGATTTATAATTATTCATAATTCTTGTATAACTTAGCTTTGACAAAGAATTTCAATTTATTTTAGGCATAATTGTATATATCAAGAATTGTTAACCAGAATCGATAAACAAAATTTCAATTTTAATTTCTTTAACAAAATTCAATTTCTTAAATAGAAAGGTTTTGTAGTTTATCATTTTTCTAGTTGCATACGAGAATCAATAATATTTCTAAATTTAAAACTTTAATTCTTACCAAGAACAATATTTTCTAATTAAGAATTTTAAGGCATATTGCTTTATATGAAATACAAAGCATAATAAATTGAAAAGTAATATACTTAGAACGTGTATTAAATGTAATTGATTGGATTTTTATTAGCTAGTACAGTAGCTGTTGTTATTTAATTGCTAATATATTTAGGATTTCACCTGTTGACCTTGCAGGAATGGGTTGAAGGAGAGCAGGATACATAATTTTAACTGATTTTTGTATCTCAAATTATTCTGTGAGTATTTAAATGACGCTATTCTTTCTAATATTAATGTGATAGATTCCGAAGAACTTACAGATGCAGTAGGGAAATGAAAGAGGGAATAAAAAGCTGATTTACTCCCGGTTCCAGTTCGTGAATCTAATCAAAAGTAATGGGATACACCTAGGACTAAATCATTGATGGAGACACTGTTGGCTAAAGCTGATCAAGAAAGAGCACGACTTTTATCCACATCTCGTAAGCAGTGTGATTCCCATACCGTCCTTATAGGTAGCTTGCTCCGGAGGCCCTATGGCAGCCATTGCTTTAAGAGAGGGGGCCAGCCATTGTGAAGCTCATTCCAGCCGCTGCGGTATTGGGATGGATGTCTGATGACTACATGGCCTGTCCTGTAAGCACAGTTCAGGGCGTCACACAAGACATGCGGTTATGAATGATGTGGTGAAATGGGCTTTACCCTACAGTACTTGAGCCTCCTGGACTTGACAAAGGTGATGGTAAGCATCCAGGTAGTATTACTGTGTTCCTTTACAGGAATTGGAAGAATCTAGTTTGGGATATTAAATGTGTCGACACGTTTGCCAAGACACACCGCAATGATTTGATGGTTGAGGCTGTATCAGCTGCCGGGGTTGCGGTGAACCGTAAACTTCGGAAATACCCATGGAAATATTTATATATTTGAGCTAATTGTTATAGAGACAACAGAAGCGTAAGGTATAATCTGTAAAAAAATTTATCCTTCATGTCTTGGGTGGAAACAATAAACTTTTTAATTTAAAAATGAATTGTATAATATGTTGGGTTTACGATTTTATGTAATTGCACGGGCGTGCGTGATATGAATAATTATAACTGTCATTAAATATTCCTTTTTTCCTTTATAATTATCAACAACTTTGGACAGACTGTCTGGAAAATGAAATTATAAAAAAAAGTTAGAATAAATGCATTGAATATTGTATTTCTTTATTAAAATTCACATTTGGATTTGTGATAATTCCAACATATATTCAAATTTTAAGGATACACACAAATATATATATAAATTATTCTCTAAAACACTTAACAATAATTATTAATTATCAATTAATCATTGAATAACGTACCTCAGTTTTTCATGAAAAAGATATTCAATTTATCAATACATAATTAATGAAACAGTTCTTCATTTTTTGAGTTTTCATGACTATATTTTTAGGATTTTATACCGCTGATCTATTATATAAATAAATCTAAATAATAGATCATTACAAATTGAATTGTTCAGATTACGATATATTTAATATATTGCATTAATTACACTATTGCCATAATCTGCATCTCTTTAAATGAATTCTAATATATTGAAGAGATAATTTACAACCAGCAACTCAATGCCAATCACTCATTCAAAATGGAAATAGATGAAATATTCAAACACTAACTTACACTAAAAGCTCAGGTTAGTCAAATGTTCAAAGAGACCTTAACTATCACAGGGAGTAACAGTGAAAATGGGGTGGCTAGAGCACCACTGAAACCAACAACGTGAATATCAAAATGGAGTCGATTTGGTGACTTTTCTCTGACATTGAGGTACTTTCTTGGGCTGTTGAAAGGGAAGAAAGTTAAAGTAAGATATTCAAACTACAATTAACTTGTCTTATATCCTATATTCATTCATAAAGATCAGTGTTCTGGATATCAATTTTAAGCAATTCCTATTAATTTGAAATAGAATATTTATTATTTATTTAACATTCTAATATTAAAACTGTATTTTATCAGTTGAAGATATCTTAACTTTGAAATAATTGATCATTTTCTACAATCTGATGCATCGAGAAGAAATTTAACGCAGAACAAGATAGAAACTCAACTTTACATTATTCATTAAAATGATTTTCTGCTCAAGTATCTACCATAATATTAGAAATAAATGATATATCAAACTCACCATATAATTCCATTGCATCATGTCCTGAAATATCATTACCGTTAGTAAAATATTGGAATCATATATGCAAATTTGAATGAAATTTTGATATTATAGTTTACCTGGAAAATATACAACATTAGTTCTCTCACTGTAGGTTGTTCCAGGCAGTAGCACTTCACATTCTAGAAGTTGACCATCTTCGTGTAAGTTTGAGTCAGTAAGTACAACATCAGCATAAATGCTGTACCAACCGAACGGTTCAGTATCGTCTGAATTGAAAAAATCTAATCCTGGTAGGTTTTCTGATTTGGTTATTCTAACACCTGAGTTCTGAATAGCATATTTCTTATTGCTATTTTCTCTCCTGTTTCTATTATGACGACTACTTATTTTACTACTTCCAGAATGGTACTTTCTGGAAACCTTTTTCATACGTTTGGAATGAGGTTTTACTGTGTTTAACAATGTATTATCTGTTGAAATATTCGATAAGGCTTGTCTAATGTTCCTTTTTTTCTTCTTTATGGACCGCTTTTTATTCTTCTTGTTACTTTTATCAATTCCCTCTCCCCATTCCTCCCAAGTAACTGGTTCGTCCCATGTGTCCACTTTTCCATCTGACCGAGTGTGCTTTACTATTTTGATGTTGATATTCTGTATTTCGTACCTGAGCACAAGAAAATTAATAAATTTCGTCAAAATTCGGAATATCATTGCATAATTTGAAAAAAAACTCACTTTTCAGTTTGAGTACGGGTGTATAAGATCATCTTTGGTCTTGGAAAAAGTCTGTGCGCACTGCACGTTGTATTCACCGTTGCCAAATTATCTTTGAGAAATTTGAGCTCTAGGAATTTTGTTGGCGCTATGTATAGGGTGGAAGGTAATTATATATTAATGAAATCTTCAATTCACTGCTACCCTTTGTACATGTTACAGTATTCTCAGGTCTTACCGTAAACGAGTAACTCCACTGTTTGTTTTTTCTCGTCGTAGTAGGAGCTAACAGTGCAGGTATATTTTCCCGATAATTCACTCGTTGGTTTTAGAATTTGAAGAGCTCTGTGAGCAGAATACTCATCCTCTGAGGCCAAATACGAAACATTCACTTTACCCTGTTGAAAAGATTCTACTCAAACACTGATGTGAACAACATAAGAATAGATTCAGAAAGACTGTTATGAAATCATTACCTTCAATATCCCTCGTACTTCAGGTACTCCACCAGGTATCCATTGGTAGACTGGCTCATGGTCTCTGTACCAGAACCATTTAACGGTGAGTCCCGAGGCTTCGTAGTGATCGTAGTTGTAGTTACAATCCAGCACCACAGGATCATCTGTTCCGTTCCTTATTATGACTGGCGAAACTTCCGCTCTCTCCCTCATGTCTAAACTGTTGGAAGCTGTTGAAAAATAGGAATATGGAGTCAAGTTACATATAATATAATAACTAATTGAATAATATTAGAATCATCCAATGAAATCAATTAGGTATGGCATTTAAACCAAGAAACCTATAAGAGGCTAATTCGTATGAACCATCTTTCATAGAAAAATATTAATGTTTAATTCTATACGGATTTAAATGCTGTCATTTCATGACTTATACTTTACACATAGTTACACAATATTAGACAAAAACGAAGGTGATAAATGGTAGATACTCATATCAAAAGCATTTATTCAAATAACTATGCTTATGACAGAGTTCCCTCCAAGAATGAGATGTGTGAGTGTGTACAGAAATTGTGCACACCTCGCTTCGTACTGTGTGGCCAACCCCGTCCATATAACTGTAATACCCCTGAGAAAAATCTCCTCTTATCCCGTTATTCTTTATTTGAAAGGATTATTATTATTTCATGAATACCTAAGAATGTGTAAGTACAAAATGAAGTTTTACGAGAAAATATATTTTAAAAGAGTTAACATAAAAACGTCCCTAGAATTAATGTCTATCTTTGAACCAAATAACATATCGCTGACGTCAAACGGAAATTAAATACAATAGATAGTGAAGAAGGAGCCACAATGAAAAGTTGCTTCATTTCCGATTAAGTCACCAATGAACTAGCCGCTAAAAAGAACTATGTTTGCATAAAAGCTTCTCCGTGAAAACAGGAATTTGTTAAGGGAAATGGATAACAAATGAAAGATGTAAGATGTAAATGAAGTCTTAACCCGATCTAAAACAAAAACAATCTTTTTGTAAATGAATACCGTAACCTAAAGCCTTGCCTTTATTATTTATTATCAAAATTACAACAGTTTGGAGACCTAGAAACGAAATCCCCCATCTCTTCCATCTACCAAAACAAGCTTCTACTGTAACGTAAACCCCCTGAGTTTATTATCTTTATGAAATCATCAAATGATTTCTTCAAATATATATTATTCGCAGTTAGATTCAATATTAATATTAATTTCAAACTATAGTTAATGACTTCACATTCAGTGTGAAGGATGTTCGCGTTCATTAGTAATATTTCGTCTTACAGTACACTTATCTGTAGTTTAGAATTGTTTGACTGTTTTACAGGGAGAAGAAATCTTAATGAGTGTGTTGAAGAGGTTGTAATGACCATCTCTGTATATGAAAGACATAAAGAAATCTTAAATATTTCACCATATTATTTACAGATGCTATATTTTCTTGAGAGCAAGTTTTTGTGAAATATACCTCCTCTATTTTGCCAATATGTGTGCCACGTGGATACACATACAGTTTACTATATATGACCTTTTTACTATAGATTATTCCATTATGGATACATAAAGATGGAAGAGTTTTCATGTGACATATATCTGTGCAACTAATTCATTTTGATAAAACAGAAAAAACCACTCCAATGTATGTTTATCCTCACTGCAGATCCCCCCCCCCCCTCACTGCAAATCCCCCCTCCCCTCCCTCACGTTTCCCATTCTTTACCAGTAGTGCTGCATATTTTTAATCTATACGTAATATCAGGAGCATATACATCATACTTTTTAGTGAATAGGCACAATATTTTGCTGCCTCATCTATACCATTACACAAATTAATACTCCATGATTCCAATGGAAGGGAAATGTTATTACAAAGATGACATTGTGATAGAGAAAAACTGTTGTTGGTGTTTCAGTCAATGGTAGAGTAAATCACTATAATGATGACAAATAATAATGGTATTGGTGTTTTTAAGACTATAAAGTTGTAGGCTTTATATGAACGATGTTATGACATATGAGCCTCAACGCTCAAGGCAAATTAACCACTACTAAAAGATAAACAAAAATTAAAAGAGCTGTAGCTAAATTCGGGCTAGACATTTCCAGAGAAAAATTTATAGTGGGATCATTGGAGATTAAGTATAATTATCTTCTTAATATTAGGTGGCCCAACCATAACTTTCTATTTATGTACTAATATTATTTACAACTAATAACGTTATCAAACATAAGCATGTATCAGTTTTGTGAATTTTCTTTTTGTATCATTTTTAATTAGATCATTGCATTATCTTTAATTGAATATAATCAATTAGTTAGTCCTTCGTGATACATAAAGATATTACTTCACTTCAATTTATTCAAATTTATTTCGATTAATTAAAATGTAATCAAACAAAGTGACAACTGTGAAAATATCCTCAATCGAGTGATAGTTAAGGTTGAAATTAACAACAGCCGATAAAATATTTGCCTTGTAACGATGTTACAAAATAATTGGTTGATAATGCACATTAATTTGTTATTGAAGGTAATAATCTCACGACCAATAAACCTCCAACTCTAATTGAATAATATTGACAAAAACGTTAAATGTTAAGTAAAAGAGTTACAATATGTATGTGGTGTAATTAAGAAAAACTCTAGAATAAAACAATAACTTCATTTTGACTTCAAAAACTTCAAAAAAACTTTTAAAAAAATCTTAAGATTTTCAGTGTTCACCTCAAGGCCGTAATTACATTATCCTATTTTGCACAAGTATTTCCATATTTCATATTTTTATATAAATAAACATTTTGATTTTGATAATAATTCATACATATTTTATATACACAGAAATATAGTTATGGTAGGACAACAGAACATTAAATTCGAACTCTTCCTAATTCTCTATGGTCCCACCTTAACTTCCCCTCTTGGTACTGACTCTAGCCAGTCATTTACAGTTATTTCATCTTTAATTCAGGCCTCCCACACACGAGCGTCTTTTTGACGTAGCGTCCATAAGTGTCCGTCTTTTTAACTCTACTATAACGTGTGTACAAAAGACGCAAGTATACCCACATACTGTAGAGTTAATGATATTAGGATTATACGATAATAATTTGACGCACGTCAAAAAGACGCTCGTGTTCGGGGGCTTCAAAGGTGAAAGATCGTCACTCACCTTGCAGAAGCAGAGAAAGAGTAGCGAGGTATAAGAGAATCCATTCCTTCATTTCTAAACATTCATAGCATTGTATTACGATGTGAAATAACTTATTTTCCAATTATTTTTACTCTATTTCTTTCATTAATTAGTTTCTTGTCACTGCATTAGTAACATTAATAAATGCTATCAGTCCGAATAGTTTCCCTATATTCATAGCATGGAATAAGATGTTGGGTGACCTTCATGTTATAGGACTGTTCCACCTCACCGATCATATAAGAATAAACTCTAAAATAATTGTAATTTTTTTAGGTAGTATCCATGGTACCTGAGGGTAACATGGATACCAATTAAAAGAAGAGTTAAATTTCAATATTTAAATACTTTTTCTTATATGATCGTAAATGTTGAATCTTCCCATAACTTGAAATTTTTTGTATTTGTTTAATATGTTGTCGTAAATTGCATGGTTATTATTTTCCCGCAAATCAAGAGACTGAAAAATATACAACCAAAAATAGAGTATAAACTGATAAGAATAAACAAATGGGATATAAAAGCCTCATGGAATACAAGATGTAACCTAGAATACAAGTTAAAATCAATTTGTATATAAATGGAAAACAATACAAATTTAGAATAATAAATGGAAAAATAGAATACAAATGAAAAAAAGGCACCAAATATTCAACCAATGAGTAGAAATAGTGTTTAATTAATCTATTGATGTCACTGCTAACTATGAATAACTCTCTGACTGACTAACTGTACGCAAACTGTCAGCTGGTAGAGAGTATCACATCCTCGCTATCTGGTGGTTAGAGAAACACTGGTATACTGGAACACATCTTAGAGCAATGCAGAGAATATCTATATGTATATTTAATTGCAGAATTTACCATTTAGAAGAATAATTAGGCTTTTATTTTAATAATTAGGCAAATATATGCTATTGTATAGTATATATTTGCTATAATAGAAGCGGTAAACGGTCTGTTGGACGAATGACATTCGATCGAGAACAAACATTCGGACGTAACAACTTGACCGAAAGATGTTGGGTGAGCTATATTCAAAATAACGTCCTCCACATGAATTTTGTCTCCTAACTTCACATCGACATTATCTTGTTGCGTCTGTTTCTTTGTCAACTGTGTAAGCGAATCGATCGTCATATTCAACCACAGGTAATTTGACCCCATGGTAATTCGACCCACGGTAAATTGACCACAAGGAATTTGACTCTCGCTATTTAACTCTTGGAGGATGCACTTAATTAAATATTATCTCAATTTTATGTAACCATACAGCACGATTTTAGGATAAATTAATTAGTAAATTTTCTTCATAATATTTTCTACCGGACTCATCAAATTTGACTTAAAATGAGTACTTCTCCATCAGAAATATTTTAAAACAGTGATAAATTGAAAAAATTATGGACTATAATTTATTTATAATTAATATGCCATTTTTATCATTTTTGGATGATTTAAAAAAAATTATAAACATTATTTTATTACTATACATTTTTATCCTGATTTTAGTTCATTTTATAATTTTCAGTTTTTCTGAATTTTCAGCTTCTAAATTTTTGAATAACCGAATTATTCGGATACTCTAAAATTTTTATAATTTTTTTAATGAAATTTTCTATACTTATTTTAATCTGTAATTGTTTTTTAATATCGGAATTTTCTTGAAAACCCGGATCTAATGTAATTCCGGATATTTTTAATTCCGATTTTTGATCATTCCATTTTTTTTGTAATATCCAGATTTTTGTGATATCGTATTTATTTGTAATTTTTGATTTTTTTTTAATCTCTTTATTTTGTAATCTTAGTTTTTTTTGTGATATTTTTCTTTTTTTTTATAAATCGGATTCTTTTGTATCTCATGATTTTTGTATCCCGGATTCTATATTATCCGGAAATATTGTTCCACAATTTTTTTCTGCTACTTGTAATTTTTTTCTGCTGTCAGGATTTAAAATTATTTATTTTCAGTTTTTTCAAAATTTTGGGTTTCGAAATTATAGATTTTTCCGAATTTTCTATTTTACCAATTTTTCTTTTTTTTCGAATTTTTTGTTCCATATTTTAACTACAGAATTATATCGTAACTTAAATATTAATGCGTTACATTTTTCTTACAACCAATCATTATACAAATAGCTAACAAACAAATCGCATGAAATTATGGTTCTTCATAAATATACCCTTTCATAAGATGGAACATTATAGAACACAAGAGTATTTTTTGTTAATAAATAATTTAGCTAAGTGGATTACAAAGGAGAATACACTGTACTTGGTGCAATGCACTTCTTTGCCTCTTCCTAACTTCTGTTAAATATTCTAAATAATGCATGAAGTTACGAACACACGTTTATTCAGTTGTGCAATTAGACTGAGAGTAACTTGTCAATATTCAGGAAGTTTGAAGCAAATGCCTTACTTTACAAACTGGAGCTGAGACTTTCCGTGGAGTGAATGTTCGTTTGTATTTTTCCTCCCTATTATTAACAACAGTTTGCATCGATTGATTCGTTTGGCCGTCAAAGTTTGAGGACAAGTTATGCAGTTTTTATGCATTGATTGATGAGAATATAGCTTCACATTTTTGCGATAAAGATTGTTCTATGATTATAGTCCAGAAAATAAATAAGTTTGGGTAGATTGGAAAATACAAAAGACTAGTCAGTTTATTGTCTGAGACACAAATTTAATTCTCACTATACAGCTAAATGGTCAGTCTGTTTATTGTCTGAGAGACAACTCTCAATATCACTGTACAGCTAAATGGTCAGTCTGTTTATTGTCTGAGACACAACTCTCAATATCAGTGTACAGCTAAATGGTCAGTCTGTTTATTGTCTGAGACACAACTCTCAATATCACTGTACAGCTAAATGATCAGTCAGTTTATTGTCTGAGACACAACTTTCAATATCACTGTACAGCTAAATGGTCAGTCTGTTTATTGTCTGAGACACAACTCTCCATATCAATGTACAGTTAAATGGTCAGTCTGTTTATTGTCTGAGACACAACTCTCAATATCACTGTACAGCTAAATGATCAGTCAGTTTATTGTCTGAGACACAACTCTCAATATCACTGTACAGCTAAATGGTCAGTCTGTTTATTGTCTGAGACACAACTCTCAATATCACTGTACAGCTAAATGGTCAGTCTGTTTATTGTCTGAGACACAACTCTCAATATCACTGTACAGCTAAATGATCAGTCAGTTTATTGTCTGAGACACAACTCTCAATATCACTGTACAGCTAAATGGTCAGTCAGTTTATTGTCTGAGACAAAACTCTCAATATCACTGTACAGCTAAATGATCAGTCAGTTTATTGTCTGAGACACAACTCTCAATATCACTGTACAGCTAAATGGTCAGTCTGTTTATTGTCTGAGACACAACTCTCAATATCACTGTACAGCTAAATGGTCAGTCTGTTTATTGTCTGAGACACAACTCTCAATATCACTGTACAGCTAAATGATCAGTCAGTTTATTGTCTGAGACACAACTCTCAATATCACTGTACAGCTAAATGGTCAGTCAATTTATTGTCTGAGACACAACTCTCAATATCACTGTACAGCTAAATGGTCAGTCTGTTTATTGTCTGAGACACAACTCTCAATATCACTGTACAGCTAAATAGTCAGTCAGTTTATTGTCTGAGACATTACTCTCTATTTCAAGACAGTGTACCACACATTCATTCATCAGATCGTTAACGGACAAAGCCATTTTTTGACGTCAATTATTCTAATAGCTCGTAATGGGTCAAGTAATTGCAGGTATGGCGATGACATATTGTCATGCCCTGTGACTGACTACATTATTAACGCTAAACACACTTACGCCTTGGATAATTAGTAACTCAGAAGCATTATCCTTCAAGCATTTATACCAAGTCTCCTCTAAATTAAACTGTTAGTCTTGTCATTTTCAAGTAGGTTGATTTTGATAATTCACATAGAAAGGAGCAACGGTCCAATACAAGGATTGTAGTTTTAGGAATTAGGTAACAGCGTTAAATCATAGATTATAGTTTTATCTCACGATATATGACCCTTAGCTGAATTTACGACTCTGAGTCACGATCTTGTTCAGTCAATTCATGCCAAGATATCATCGAACGGTATATGTACATTAGAGGATTCTGATAATGATTACTCTATTTGTTTCTTGTTTTCAGCGAATAATCTTCATAATTTAAAGCAGATTTTTAAACAATTTAATTTGATTCGTGAGGTTTTTCTGCTCAAAAAATTTATTAGAAAATATAATAAAATTTAAATAAAGATATCTTGTAAAAATTGAAATACATTTTCACACTGTGAATCATTTAATCATCATTGCTATAATCAACATACTCAATAAAAGTAAATGTTATTTCTTGCTCCATCTTAAATAGAGCCAATTCTACCACAACTATAATATGTGAAATAATAAAATTTCATGAGTTATTTGCTTCAAATTATCATTGATTAAGGAAAAAACCTAACGAAGTGTTTGTTAGAAGCATTATATAAATTCCAAATGTTTTATATTTCCATTCAAAAGAGAAATTCAGTTCCATTATGAGTAGGGGCTCTTAATTATTCTTCTACATCTTTTATAGGATCTTATACGTTATAAGCAAATAGGTAAAATTCCATTTACCTAAATGTATTTTAAATGGTATAGCTATCCATAAAACTGGAGGGTGACATAAATAATGATAAATAAAAATGAAATTGAATCATCAGTATGTTCATAGAATTCATTCTGCACATATTATGTCGAAGAAATATCTTTACTATTGGTTTTCATACATAACTATATAACCAGCAGAAAAATACATCTCGTGCAATTGATTTTCTATGCAAACATGATATGCCAACACGCAAGAAATATCTGCATTTCATAAAATTCACATCTGATAAATTTCTTCGGGTTCTACAAATGTAAGCCCAGGAGAACATTTGCCTCTTCAAATAATTCAGCTGCGAAGGAGACATTCTGTCGGTCTCTGTAAACAAGAAGAAGAAGAAGAAGAACACAGAGAATATTTATTGTCTGCAACTGAAGGCAATGTTCAGATATATTTCTAAATTATATGCATTAAAGTCAAGTCCTGTTGTCTCTGGCTACAGTTACAATTTTTCTCCATTTGATGTAAAGTATTACGACTTGGATGGGAACAGAAAAATGAGAAGAATGTCTTTAATACTGCAGGAGAAGCATTTCTTTTATTCAGTAATAGGATACATTGCTTTTGTGATATCATTTTACACAGTAGAATAAAAATAGAATACAAAAATAATAGAGATCTTAATTGATGCTCTGTACCATTATTTCAGGTTATATTGTAGTAAAATACAGAGAAAATGAGATACTGGGCTTTGACGTATTAAGCAATAGAATACATAATTATACAACAATCTATCTTCTTGGAGTGGTAATCTTCTTCTTAAACTCATATGACTGAACAATTGGCCATTTTAATGCCATATTTAGAAAAACAAGCAACAGTTTATTTAATTCTTAAATATGGGATTATAATATAATATAATTAGTTATGGTATACTGTACATACAATATAATAAATTAATTATTATGTACGTACATCACCATCGGCATGAACCATAATGAGGTACTGTATGATGATCAATTTGGTGTTCATTATTTAAATTAGTAATTAGTAGGCATAAAGGAGAGTGAAAGAGAACATATAATATGATAAATATTAACCCTTTGAATAGCTGATATAAAGAGAAAAATTGGATGGACGGTTATTTGATAGTATATTTTGTTTAATATATTATCCGTAATACATCATTTTAAAGCTGTTAACTCAATCAGTTAAAGACTGTAAATCCCAGAGTAAAAGTTATGATCCAGGCTTAGTAGGTTAAGTTGGGTAATGGGTACTCTTTTTAATGTTAATATGTGTCTATATGTTTCAAATGATCGATTGTACGACGTACGTATTAGCAAAAAGTTAGGTAATTATTATTATATACGTACGTTTTGTTTATGCGATCTCGAATGGCACTCAGTTCGATAACACTGAACAAACTCTAATAATGTTCAATAAAATCTATTATTATTATTCTATCACAGCCATTTTTTTTCAAAATTGGAAGGTCAACTAGAGGAACAACGCAATTCTCGGACACTCTCAGTGAACGAAAAGTGGTTTTCAAGATATACAGTTCAGAACATATATGGACATTTATGATTGACCTATCACGAACTAAGCTAAAACCCACTTTCCGAGTACTGCAACATCCCCCTAACCTGTTCACATCACTCTTTCTTTGTTTTTTTCCCAGTACAAACCACTTAATTCACAAACTTGTGGAAAAAGCCTGCGTGAGTCTGTGAGGCAAACGCTCTGGAGTTCTAACTTATGAACTAACTTTTTGTAAGTACATTTTAAAAGTTAGAGCCCTGAGAGGACATTTTTCTTCCAGCGTCATCGAAGATCATTGAAGAGTGAATGGAAACAAACTAAGCTATTTTGACTGATATTTAATTGATCAAAAGGGTGGTGCAAATAAATTGCCCTTATTTTTTTTTCTATAAGTAAAACAATACTTACATAATTATTTGTTGTTGTATTCTTATCAGTATACAATACAATGTTTTGAGATCAATTTTTGAAGAACACATTAGGAAGATGATGACCATCTGTCTAAAGACGATGTCTAAAGTTTTCTGTTGCTTTTCTGCTCACCACATTAGGTATTGCAGTGATTTCCTCTTGAATTTGTATCTTCAATTCTTCCGAATTTTGTGGCCGACTTTTGAGAACTTTTTCCTCCAGATATCCCCATAGGAAAAAGCCGCAAATGCTCAAATCCAGTGAACGTGGGGACCACGCACTTGACATCAACAGTTTGATGTACAGTTCCCAAATTTGAAGCGCAATTGGAAGAATTAAGTGAGGAAACAAATCTAGGAGACATCTGGCTCCAACAAGATAGAACACCAGCTCCAACTGCAAATGTTGCAATGGTTAAAGTGAGACAGATGATCCAGGTACGACTCATCTCTCGGAGGGATGATGTGGAGTGGCCTCCACGCTCATAAGATTTGAGTGTTTGCGATTTTTCCTATGGTGATATCTAGAGGGGAAAGAGTTCTATTGTCGGCAACAAAATTTTGAAGAATTGAAGATGCGAAACCGCTATAATACCCATTGCGATGGCAACAAAAACTTCAAACATCGTTTCAACAGTATATCTACACAGATGGTCACCATCTTCCTAATATCATCTTCAAAAAGTGATAGTTATTGAACTGAGTGACATTAAAGATCACATAAACAAAACGTACGTATATAATAAACACATTTAGCTAACTTTTTGCTAATACGATCGAATATATGAACCGTACAAAATCTTCAATTATGACTGTTAATTAAATGACTATAGAGACGACACATATTAACATTAAAAGAATACCCAACTTAACTGCTAAGCCTCCATCTTAACTTTAACTCTGGGATTTACAGATTTTAACTGATTGAGTCAACAAAATGATTTTATACTGATTCGAATAAAACTGAAAATAATTATGTGCGTATTGTTTTACTTCTCAAAAAAATAATATTGTAAACTAGGGTATATGATTTGCCCCCCGCCTTCTGATTTGCCCCCGCCTTCCCCGCCTTCTTCACTTCAGCAACATTAATAATTTAGATTGTAAAACTGTATTATAGTCTATTTACTCATCGATCTTCATAAAATAATGTAAATGTCTGTGACACTAAAATAATTATATTTCATTCATACTTATCGACCATTTTCTGATAAATCATTGTCAACGATGTGCCTGAATAGTTTATCGTTAATAATTTATCAACACGTGAATTTCCATTTGATGATTGATTAAAATAAATATCTTCATGTGAAGGAGATATGCATTTATGTATATTGAGTTGTTAATATTAGTAACATAGTATCCATATAAATCCAATGGAAAAAAAGTATGAACAATTGAATATATCAGTGACACTTCATTTATTTTCAATGAACTGCATTAACGATATGACTATTCCTTTTCAGTTTAGAATTAAAAAATAAAATAGATATTCATTTTTTCAATATCTAAATAGAGGTGATGCAGTTATTTTGAATATAGTTTCATTCATCCAAATTAAATTAAACGATAACAGGGGGGATTGAAATTATTTTCACATATAGAATATTGAGTCCAATTAACTAAAGCCAAAAAATGATAAGTTAATCCTTCGACAAAATCATTTAGAAGCATTTTCAGAACAAATGTAACATATCATATTAAAAATGACCGAATTTTGCTTTCATCATTTTCTCAAGACAAATTCTTACTGATCTGAACACAAGCACGCCACACTGTACTTCTTCGTTCAACTTGTCCCGAGAAAATGAATGGCTGTCTTCCAAGCAACTAGATTAAGGCTGGAACGAGTTGAAAGATGAATAGAATTGATGTCTGGACTTGAGGGGTGGCCACATTGTTTTCTCCCAAAAGCCTTTCAACTTGTCTTTGTAACACCTGTCTCTCACATTTGCAGTTTGGGCTTAAAATGTGTTGATGAAGATGAAAGTGGTTCCAAATGATCTTGAGAGCCAAGGAAGGACTTCTCCTTGCAAAATATTCAGTTACACGTGACAATTGAATCCGATTCCTTAATCCATGATGATCGAAGGAAATTTGGTTGATTACATGCAGCACAGACAAGATTTAAGAGCTATGTGTCTAAACCCTTTCGTTCTGACTATTGGAGACAGCCAACATCGTGAACAATTATTTACTTGTCGAACAAAATCAAAATCATTTCTACGGATAGCTTGAGCTCTTGCAGCATCAGCTTATCTCTGTCCATCCATTTCATCAATTACTTATCTAAAAGGCTATTTATATGAAATTAAAACATTTTTCTTTAGATCCTCCATTATTTAAAGATACACATTTGTTACTGTCAAATCGGTGTTTCACGCTAAAAATCACACATTTGGTACGAAATGATATCTTTCTTTTGGAATTTATTTACAGGAGGTTGTGCCTGACTGGTCAATATGCTCATGTTGTTTCCAGGCGTTGTAAACCGGCAACATAGCATGAGCAGTTTGACGATGTTATTGGTACTAACATCAGTGTGACATTAATGGCATATATATGGTCACAATTAACCTTATATAACATAAGTTTAAAAATACCTGAATAACTGTTACAAAATCCAAGCAAACAGTTTTATGTATATTATTGTTAAAGGCTAAAAATATTGAAAACACACCATACATTAGGTGTTCCATCAAAAGCGTCATTTTTGAATAGCAAATTTGGAGAACTTAAAATGCTTGAAGTCTTACTATGTATAGGTATACGCCATTTTGTTACTAAGGAGTAGATTTTTATCACCCTATTAAAATTGAATTGATCTGCAACTATCTTCAACCAGAAAAAAATATTTTCCAAAAGACAATCTCCTTCAACAGTACGGTGGGAATTCATTCTTATAACTTTAAATCAGAGGAAAGGTGGCTGAATCTTACCACCTGAAAAAGAAGAGAAGAGTCCCTTTAATAGTTGAAAGAGTTGCCAATATTAAGTGAATGTTTGCAATAGTTTATGCATTCCTTGACGATGATGGCAATTTGTCATTGGCTAACGATAATTCATATCCCAGATTGCTCCAGGCTATTATTTGACTCAAGCTGCGCCATTCTTTAAATTGTTCTTCATTTTGGTGGATGCAAGACGAACTGCCACAACATTGCACAAATGCAGCTCTACAATTTCTCAATGAAGGTTTTGATATCGAGTCATTAGCAGAAGAATGGAGAATCCTTGGCCAGCAAACAGTCCAGATCTTAACCCTATTGAGATTTACGTGAGTTTTGACACATCCTTTTTAAATTACTTTATATCTTTCATGCAATTCCTTCAAATTGTCACCAGCCTTCCTTGAATTTCTTCCTACATAAATACCAAATGTACTTTTGTATCTAGAAATTAAAAAATATTCACGTATCGGCGTAAATCAGCGTAAAGCTCGCAAATTAAGAAATTAATTGTACTGTGGTGACGTGTGGCAGTTTGTCGGAAGTAGAAATACAGTTTGTCGGCCTATAAGCACACATCTATCAAAGTAAAGGACGTTTCTGATAGTACACAGTGTGGTATTATAATAAAAAATAATAAATAAATAATAAAACAAATAAAACCATTTCTTGTGCCACTCTGTAAACACCAAACCGACTAACTGAATTTGATTCAATTTAATTTAATAATATTTTATGAAATATCACATCTAATTAGATGGCAAATGAATGTACAAACGATATTAGTTACAAAAAGACTGTTGTCGCTACCTCTAGTTACGTAAGAGTTTATATCAGATTAAATAATATAATAGGCTTCAAACAGGGTTCATTGAAATAGTTAGGGAGTTTTATTATTTTATTAATTATCTTACGATACAGATTATGGTAGCTTTCATATTAAAGGGATAGATAGAGTATAGAGTAGGGATCCATATCATTAGACATGATAGGAGTCCCAATGGGAGAGTGGGTATTAACACGAGCCAATGTATATCTACAAATGAGTCTGTGAGCGGAGCGGTTGCTCTATATAAGTCTCATAACTACAGGGTGTGACTACAGGTCCTTACACTGTCAGATTGAGGTAAAAGTATTCAATAAAGCGTGCCTGTACAGTAACTGTTATTGTCTCGATTAAAGGCAAGTAAAGAAAAAAATAAGAAACTCGAGAACGAGGGAAAAGGAGTGCAACACCGCAGCCACGGATCTACATAATGGAGGTAGGGGAAGACTTTATTATTATTTCAAGGCACTGACAAACTAAATTTACTGTTATTGTATTATAAGTTATAAACACACTTATAAGTAATTTCCATTTTCTTTAATTTTGTTAGAATAAATTTGCAAGTTGCTCTTAGAGAGTTCAGGAATTCGCAGATAACTTAGAATTCTCTTTATCTTTGTAAACTTCTATTTTATTTCTATTATTTTCATTTTTAGGTTCAATGAACATTCGTTACAAGATACTTTTAAAATGTATTTATAAATTTAAATTAACTTTTAATAATGTTTCAATTTATTCACTTCTCTGGTTTAATTAATCTTTCAAATGTTAATTTCTAAATAAGATGAACATGATTATCATTGTTAAGACCCGGACAACCGCCTCACGGACAATGGAAGCCCGGACAACTTCTCACAGACAATTGCAACCCGGACAACTGCCAACCGGACAATTGCCACCCACGGACAATTGCCACTCGGAGAACTGCCACTCGAACAATTCCCACCCCCGGACAATTGCCACCAGCACAATTGCCACCCTAATGATTATTATTTGGGTTGTGACAGTATGCTTTAAGTCATATATATTGAGAATATAATAGACGAGAAAAAATTTAATTGTATTGAATTCTATATTCTTATATAGCAGAACGAAATGTTTGAGAATTCATAATTAAAATGTAAAAGGAGTTTAATTTTTTTTAAATATGTGCTTATCTTTGTGCTTCTGATTTTTAATATTTTAGCTTGTCATATATCAAATTATAAATATTTGCTTAATAATAATAGTGGTGATAGAGGAATAAATAGTTAATTTATAATGGAAATGGTCAATTATTGTATTATACAAATATAGTTCATTATGGAAATATATATCGTATAAAAAACAATATGTATTTTATTAAATCACCAATAGGAATAATTAAAATTATAAAATATCACAAAATGAAGAATGAAGAAATTTTTGTCATAAAATGTAAATAATATTATTAATAATTAATCGTTTAAAATTCTATGTATATTTTATCACTATCTTGTAAGTTAAAAGGCCTAATAATGAATATTTTGGTGGCTATTGTCCGAGGTGGGGGGGGGGGGCATTGTCTGCGGGTGGCAATTGTCCGGGGGTTGCCAATGTCTTGGGGGGAGGGGCAATTTTCTGCGGTTGGCAATTGTCCGGGGGTTGCCAATGTCTTTGGGGGAGGGGCAATTTTCTGCGGGTGGCAATTGTCCGGGGGTTGCCAATGTCTTGGGGGGAGGGGCAATTTTCTGCGGGTGGCAATTGTCCGGTCACATTTTCCCCATCTTGTTTTGTTACGTGAAATTTACATTGAAAACTTGTTCGGTCAAACACTCTTCTTCTTCTAGGATGAAACTCTCTTATTGGATGGCATTTCATGGAACGATATAATAATATGCATTTTTCTTTTATTTATCATGTAAAACAAGATATTGCAATATGAAAAATTGAAGTGGAAGTTGGGTATTAAAACTTAGTTATATCTAACATTTTGTTGAATATTTATTGTCATATCGGGTGAAAATTTTCCATAATTTTATCAATATTACATAGTCGAAAGAGTGTACCTACTATACTAAGACACATCATTCACAAATGTTTGATAATTGATAAGTTTAAATAATTTGATCCTTTACATATGCGCAATACTTCTCTCAACAATATATTATCTTGCATGTTGAAATTATCATTAATCATAAATATCGTTAATCTAAATCTTAAATTAAATATACATTTTTGAAAATGTTCCTAAAATTTTCTTGATGATGATACATATACAAATATGAGACTAATATTTAATTGAACCCTCTACATTAACAATCTCTTCAAATATTCAATTGTATACAGAATATCATTCCATATTTTAGCTAAGTATTTATAATTCTAAATACCTTTCATCATTTCACATTGGTGTGAATTGCGTTTCTGAGTCTATATTTGCAGGAGTTTAGAGTCCAGAGCACCTGTTGCTTCTCACGCTCTGGGGATTACCCGAAGAAATAAATTCTAAAGATTCCTCTGAAGAGAAGTTATGGAGTGGTATCACTAGAGTGTTTCTGTTCATTAATTCAGCTCTACACACAATTTAGAATTATTATGGGTTTCCTCATATAAGATATTCCTTTGCAATTTATCTACATATAATTAAGTAATTATGAATGTTATTTAAAGGAATATTATTTGCAATGTCAGCATGCAGTATATATAATTATACTAACAGGGTCAGCGCTAGAAAAGTATCCCTTTTATTATCGAAAGAAATTGAAATAATATTCTAAAGTCTGAAATTGAATCTAATTAAATTTGTATGAAGTATAGTGTAAGTAAAATGAATATCTTTACATGAGAGCCTTTTTCTTAATGGATACTTTTAACGTCCACCTTGTACAGAAATATTTGTTAGATATAATAAGTGTTATAAGAGTTTTTATTTATATGAACATTAAAATGTTACATCCAAATTAAGTACCCAGTTCATAATATTAAAGATATGCAGTTTCCGATTGATACTCATTTATATTTGAATAACAGCTAGTGTCCTATATATTTTGAGAATCTCATGTTTTTTATTTTTCTAAATGTTAAGTAGTAAAAGAAAATATAGTTTATGTTAGATGGCACTGAAAGTACATTAGAAATTTTATAGCCATACAATACCTCAAGCTTTGTTCTCCTTACAATTTACATGATAAAAAGTTCTAGTGTATATTAAATGAAAGAATACTTGTTTATATATAGATAATATAGATATTACACTTATTGATTAGCTGGGAATGCATTTCAATAATGATGATTTAAATTTTGACCATTTAGAATTGTCCATTCAGTACTTGGTAAAGAATCATGCACTAATTATTGGTTCATTAAACACACAAAATACCTAGTTTCTTTTTTCCCTGTGTACTTACTATTATTGATTAGATAATTAGCAAAGCCTAGTATATACATATATGAATGCAATCAAATTCAAATATGATATTAAGTGGGAATCACAAGCAGATTATTCATTCACCAGTGTACTTGACAGTGAAAAATAACAGGAAAATTCAATAGCATTAATATTGCTGTAACTTCACAACCCACACATGTTCCGTGCCTTCCGATTCAGTTTTTTTTTGACTAAGCACGGTTATATTCACCTACTGCGCATATATTCTTTTTTGTTTTATTTCGTTATCATGCATTAACCGATATATTCCATATGCGTAATGAATATATAAATTTAATATAAATTTAAGAATAAAATTTCAAATCTATATATTCCAACCGACCGATATGATATATTGGTCAAACAATAACATGTTGTTGGAAAGGCTGTTCATTACACTCCAATTAATGCTTCTGGAGATTGTTGATCTCCTTATTGGTGATTCATTTTAATTATCCAAAGCTAGAATTCATGAAATTAGGGCCTCCTGCAAATTTTAAGGAAGTGTTTCGTTCATGCAAAACAACTGTTTGCTTCCATATATGTAAGTGTTTTTATAATTATAAATTTATAATTTTCATTATTACCATTAAAAAATTAAAAAATGGTGCTAGGAAAATTGCTACTGGGAAAACTGCAACTGGGAAAACTACAACTGGGAAAACTGTCACTGTGGGAAGATTGCCACTAGGAAAATTGCTATTCAGGAAAATTGCCACTGAATAAATTTTTTTCACAAGTAATAAAAATCATACTTAATAAAATATTTATCAGATTTTAATACAGAAGATTTATTCACAATGATTACATCTCATTTTGACAAGTTATATACGCCCACAGTGGCAGTTTTCCTTCAGTGGCAATTTTTTTCCCAGTGGCAATTTCCCAAAGTGGCAATGTACATGAGTTCAAAACTTCAGTACAAATCTACAATAGAGAGATAGATATATTTTCTTTAGTTAGTCTGCAAAAAATATTTTTTTTCTGGTTTCAATCTAATTAATATCGTCGTGTTAAAAGAACACATGAAACAATTAATTACAAAGGGAACGTCTCTCTGAGATAATAATGGTTACATCCTTAATTGTCAAAGTAATTGACGGTAGAAACTATTAATGGTTAGAATTCCGAATAATTTCCTCACTGCCTCTAATTTCATTTGTTAGTTTGTAAATCATTCCTCCACTGAGCAGTGAAGACAACTTTTACGACAGCTCTAAACCTCCATTAGGCAACAACAAACAATCTGACTCCAGAGTTTCTGCCCCCAATCGGATAATCACTTTATGGTGTTACAACAACTGCTTTTATGAGTCGTAACTCGCCATTTTTCACCTATAAACTAGAACACAATCTCGTGTCAGTTTTATTAGCGGCGCTGTTTGTTTGCAATTAAATGCAAGGTGTCTTTATAAAACTCTTTATTCCTAATTTTGATTATAAATAAGACGTAGACAAATCCATTAAGATGTAAAAATATTACTGAAATGAAGCTATTATGATTTTGGTGTAGGTATATGTAGGTATATAATATCAATTATCGTTGATAAGTAATAATGAATTATTAGTTATGCAGTTTACCATAAATTATGGTCAAATATGTTTCTTTTCCATTTTTCTAAACCATTATTAATTCCTAACAATCAAGCGTTGCCAGCCAAAAAACGTTAACTAAATACAGAACAATACTGTGAAATAAGAGAGTATTAATGTACTTACAGTACAATACCTCTGTAATTATTGATGAAGTCCTATATAATATACCATTCTGATTAGTACAGTCCTTGGTAATGAGCTATCTTCTAAAATGAAAAGATTTTCTCCAGTTTGCCATGAAATAGCTTTCAGTTTTCTATGCATTTTTGACTCCCATAGAAAATGAAGTAGGAATTCTACAGATACAAATTCTCTATAACCAATTCCTTCATGGAACCATTCAGATTTTTAGATTTCTGAGTGACAATGTACCTAGTATAATGATTTTTTAAGACTCTTTTTTTTGTTTTTACTCTGTCTTAAGATGGCCAGTTTCATATGCATTCCTTTACACTTATATAATGAAATAAAGTCTATTAGTTCATTCTAAGAGAAGTCCTAATGCATCCCAATTCTATTTATAGAACATTAGCGTATGGATTTAGGTAGTGAGAATAATCCCACGCTGTTATGTGTACTGCGACTTAGTGCATCACAGTGCAATGATATCTAGGTTATACCCAGAATGAGAGTCTGTGAAAAAACAGCAGCTGCCTAATTGGGTTTTCAGTTGACGACAGCCGAGCAAGTTTAATTTGGAAGAACGAATTGGTTGTTGTTGCTTCTTTGGAAAGTAAAATAGATAATGCGAATGTAATATAGTCTTTTAACATTTAGAATGAGTCAAGTTATTTATATGTTGGTGAAGTTGGTGAAAATAAATAGATTTATTTCATTAATTTTCTTTCATAATAGTTCTTATACTGTATATATATTGTTGTTATTGAACAAAAGATTATTTAATTGAGTATGTCAGAAATGCTATTATATATTCTTTTAGACATCATATTAATTATCAAATTAATAATCTTCATTAATTATTAATAATAGATTATAAACATTGCAGGAATAAGATAATATATATTGTATATTACTTTAATGTATAAATTAACTAGTTTATATTCTCAAAGTAAAATTAAAATATCTATGCTAAACCTCTTCAGTCTTCATCATAGTGAACATGTCGATTAGCAATGAATTAGGTTCAAAATAATTAGGGTAATTCTTCTTAACTAATATAGAAGCTCCCTAAACCAATTAATGGACAAACTGTTTACCTCTGAGATTTTGAAAATTCAGTCCAATCACCGTAACACAATTCGTAAAAAGAAGAGCATTCTTTCAAAAGCGGAGAGTAGAACAAAAACAAATTCCCCTAAAAGTTGATGAAATGCAAACAATATGTCAGCTTTTCAGCTGTTTATGAATTCTGTGCTAAGAAATCTTCATCCCTTGTGTTGACACATCCAAATGAGCCTCATTGCCATTCCATAAATTGGCTGTAGAGGAATAGACTCGACACTGTAGACTCTAGAGCTGTATTATCTCAGCAGTCAATTGTGAGAAATAGACTAATATTATTTCAGCAGTCAGTCTGGTGTAAGAGTGGTGCCATAAATTGGCTGTTGAGAAACAGACTCTAATATTATTTCAGCAGTCAGTCTGGTGTAAGAGTGGTGCCATAAATTGGCTGGTGAGAAACAGACTCCAATATTATTTCAGCAGTCAGTCTGGTGAAAGAGTGGTGCCATAAATTGGCTGGTGAGAAATAGGCTCTAATATTATCTCAGCAGTCAGTCTATTGTATGAGTGGTGCTATAAATTGCCTGGTGAGAAATAGACTCTAATATTATCTCAGCAGTCAGTCTGGTGTAAGAGTGGTGCCATAAATTGCCTGGTGTGAAATGTGTTATTAGGAACACATGTTATAAGCAGTCAGTCTGGTGTAAGGGTGGTGCCATAAATTACCTGGTGAGAAATAGACTCTAATACTATCTCAGCAGTAAGTCTGGTGAAAGAGTGGTGCCATAAATTGGCTTTGGAGGAATAGCCTTTACAGCTATAATATCTCAGTTGTCAGTGTTGTAGAAGAGTGGTGATTTATTCATTATTCATGTACTTATATTTCATTACCTTTTCTAAAAGTTATATGAATATTTTCCCAAAACAATCGAAAGATTACACTGCAACTCTTTTAAATTGTGTGGTTTATTTGGAAGTCCAATCTATTTTTTTCACTGGAAAGCATATATTATCTCACTAGTTTAATTGTTATTTGTGAATGTTTCAAAATTTGTCTCTATTTTAAGGGGACCGCCCCTCGGAAAAATGACATAATTAAAGAAAAAAAAAATATTGTGTAAATAATAATTTATAACCTTCTAATAGTGTGCAAAATATCAGAGCTCTCATGTTACTCTAACTCCCTGGTGAGAGGGAGGAAGGGAAGGGGCAATGCGAGGGTTAGGGAGTCGATTTGTACTCTAAAAACGATCTCTCAGCCAATTATAATTCGTAATAATTAATTATCTCGCTATATCTGGTATCTTACGTGCCACTAATGAGACACACACTAAGATAGGCAAAGAAAAAGGCCTCAGTCACTGAGTAAATATAGGTATGGAGGTAGCATGCCTTGCAAGGAAAAGTGATGCCAAAAAGTGGCACCATAGGAATATCTTCCCCCAATGCACCCCTGCCACTCGGTGCAATGGGGTTGTATGCCCCTCCTCCAATGCTCAGTGCTAATCGAGTAACAGTCGAGGGAGGCTATGTTGTTCTGTACTGTTTGTAGCTATCACAATTTTGATAACAAATTATTTACCAATAGTGACAATTGTGATGATATTTTATTTCTGAAAACATTTTGTTTACTAATTGTCTCATTTGGTGAGAACTATATAAACATTAATTTATATAGTTGGCTTCTCATCCAATTTTATTATATTTATATTAAAAGGTAAATTTAAAAGGTTAAACTATCATAATTATTTTAATCGAAACTCATTTTTAACACTACTTTCTGGTTTAGATGATAATGCTAAGGTAGGCTTGCATGCTTCATTTACTAACTCTTCTCATTTTCCTCTTAGATTTTTAGCTAGGTAAGAATTTAGGTTTCATTTACTTAACGTCAACTCTTCATTTTCTTCTCCCATCTGTCAGTTCCATCTTTCCCAATCCACATTCTTTTTAATCAAGTAACTGCTTTTCTGCATACCTGAGCTTGGCTAACGAATCATGGTAGATGAATTTGTTCACGGAGCTACTTTCCTTTCTGACTGCCTCTTCGAGTCCCTTGTATTTAACTTCCTTTTGATGTTAGCGATATAGTTTTTGGTTCCGAAACAGACTTCAATTCTTTGAGTCATAAGATTTGAAAATAAAAAAGTACCAAGTTGCATAGGTGGTTTTTATCATTATATTATTAAACTCAATAGTACTGAATGTCAATGAAAATAATATGCTGCATTATAAGGTTGGATATATTTAATCCCACCATGCATCTTGTGTTCATGAATGATGTTTTTATGGTGGTTTACATATTATCCCACCATGTAACATATGTAACAAAATAGGTAAGTTAAACCCCTTACATATATATTGATTGTGTTTGTACATAAATTTATTTATTATTTACTTCCGTTGTATTGTAATTAATATATATATTTTCTCCGTGCTGATCAGATGTCAACAAGAGTTATAAATAAATTTATATTTTGGCTCAGGTGATGTGCCTCATATGATATAAGACAATAAATGTTAACAATAATAAAAATACTTTCTTTTCCTTCAAAGTGATGCATCTATAATGGTATTTGACTTATTTTTAAGTGCTTCTAATTCGCAATTAAAAAATTACGTTATCTGATGAAACATAGTGTAGCAGTATAATTTTGATTATTTTTGCTGCAGCCAATGATTGAATATTGTGATTAAGTTAATGACTATCAGTCTATTGGACTTGATATACAGCTTATGGACTGTACAATTCATCCACTGACACACTGTGTCCCATCAGAAACGACATTTTTAAATTGCAAATTAGAAACACTTCTAACGCATTAATTGTCATCATAGATACACCACTTTGATGGAAAAGAAAGTATTATTATTAAACATTTATTGTTCCATATATATGGCTATATCATATGAAGCACATCTCCTGTGGCGCTACAAAAGTTAAAAATGACCATCTCTGGCCTGAAGACAGAACGAAGCAAACTGCGAAACATTCTTTCATAATTTCTTAGGGGTCTCCGGGTTATACCTTTCAGCGAAACTTTAAACACTTTGTATAAGAGACACAATGGAATATTCTTTTTCATATATAAACTCGAGTTTGTGTATCAGCCAAGAAGTAAAAATCCAAAGGGTTGTGATATTGATTGTGTGCTGGCCAGGAATTTTCCGTTCTTCTGCTAATGAATCGGCCTCTAACCTTTTCAATGAGAGATTCTAGAACTGCATTTGTTCAATGTGGTGAAGCGCCGTCTTGCATCCACCAAAGTGAAGAACGAGATGCAGTATGGACCAAATAAGGGGTGCTAGTTTGGTATGCGATTTGTGAGGTTAATGTGATCTGATAATTTTTATTTTAATAATTATGATAATTTTTCTTTGTAAGTAACTGTGATACAAAACAAACAATGTAGACCAATGCATTAAAAGTAAAAAAAACATATATTAATCACCTATTTTACTTTATATTCATATAAGTTTAGTAGGATGTAGTTTATTTAATTATATTTTCTTGAAGTATTTCCATAATAAAGCTTTGCATATGTAAATGGTATATAATGATTTAAGAAATATATTTGGTATCTCGTATTTGTATCTTTTATATTTGCTAATAAATTCTGAATAGATCGCATGCCAAACCAGTAAATGATGATCAGATCGCATAGCAAACTAGCACCAAATAATGTCCTGTAGCAATCTGAGATATGAAACACCATTAACCGATGACAAGTTTCCATCATCATCAAGGAATGCATGAAAGATTATTTTTCATTCAATTAATAATGGCAACAAAGATACTACCTTAGCATTTATTCCGTAGATATTTCAGGGATTTTCATTAGTGTACCTGACGATCCTCCACAACGGAATAATGTTTGGTGAAATCTGCTGAGAAACTGGGGGTTCTGGTGGGTTCTTCATAGAAACTCTTCACCTCCTGAATCACTGTTTCTGTTCTTTTTGGTTTTGTTATAGTTTGTCTTTCTTGTGAATAGAACCAGTTTCAATGAATAGACCACGAACTCTTGTGAACTTTTTCAGGTGGTAAGATTTAGCCACCCTTTCACTTGTCATGGAGTGAAGCATGAATTTTTGACATACTGTTGAAGAAGAAGGTGTTTTGGCAAACTACAGAGTACAGGACGATGCATTTCTTCTCAAATTCAAAAACATTTTTAAGGTTTAAGAAAAATGCCAATATTAATAGGATAAAATACATTCTTTATACTTTATGAACATAATGACGTCCTCCCATTTCGCAATTTAAAAAATGAGTTTTCTGACGAAACACAGTGAAAGCATGTTCAAAGCAATTAAAATAATCCAATAACTGATCAGTCTGAGGAATTATCCGTAGATTTTTTTCAGAAACGTTAAATTATTTGAAAAGTGCCCCCCCCCCCCCCTTGACCGAATCCTAGATACGCCCCTGTATTTTGCATTCAATCTAATAGAATAATCAATTCGTGACGTCACTCTAAGTTTCTGGGCCATTGCTTCTTTTTTCTTAGAATGTAATTTAATCTCAAAGATTCGTGCAATAAATTAGTCTAAAATAGTCCATAGCATTGTCTTCCTCTTTGAGAAGTATATGCTTTGACCCATGGATAAATTCTTATATTTTTTTATGGTTTAATAGTGTTTTTTCGTTGTGAATTTATTATGATTTGTTCATCTGTTCATCTTGTTATTACTGTAATAAAATTATAGTTTTAGTGAGATGTCAAAGCAAAGTTAGTAATCAAATCATACACTTTTTCATCAGGGAAAATATCTGTATTCATCATGTAAGTAACTATTAAATATTTAAAAAGTAGGGTTTCGAGAAGTGAATGAGGTAGAGAGAGTTGTTAAAATGAGGTGCGTCTCAAACTCACATCCACTCCTTTCCGCGCATTCTGTTAAACTGATGTGAGTTGGAGGGGTGCCATTGGTTTAGGCCACAGTATAAAAAATATACATAGTATAGACATGTATAGAGTGATAAGTAGTGACAATATTGGTTTAAGAGTGGTGCTGTGATGATGTCACGTACACTAAACGTCTCGATTGTCACTACACATTCAATATACTGGGGGTTAGACGATGGCGCCACTTTTTGGCATCACTTGTGCCTCTGCGATGCTACCTCCTCCATCTTTATATACATTCAGTGGCCTCAGTTAACCGCAACCCTTCATACGGGCAAGATGCTGCGTGTCAGATTATCAAACTTTGAATGGGATTTTCTTGTAGTTCAAAAATGTACAAATCTTGTAATTCAAAAGCCTAAGGCGCTTACAATTTTGAAGCTAAAGCATTGCAGTTTTTTGCATTAGATTTATTATGAAATTACCTACAACATCACGGTATTCGATTTTTGATTTTCGAATTTGTTGTCGAAATCTTTTTCGACATTTTTTTTTCACGAAAAGTCGAAATTTCGAAAATCGTATACCGTAATTTTATAATAAATCGAATGCAAAAAACCGCAATGCTCTAGCTTCAAGATTGTATACGCCTAAGGCTTTTTGGACAATTGTCGAAATTCGAAAGCTCGTTTTCTATGGGTCTAATCGAAAAAAATGCATGAACAAAAACGATTAGAAATTCAATTTTATTTCTATGAATTAAGTGTTTGAACCATAACTTCGTTAATAAAAAATGTTTTCAACATCCAGGGGCGGTCCCTTCAAGATGATTATCTTTATGAAATAGATAATTCGATATCTAGGTTTTTACATTATAAATACTTGGATTGTGGTATAGCTCATGAAAATAATCATATACATTGATGATGGACTCGTATTATATCATTTTAATTACAAATATATTTCAATAATACGTTAATTTTATAAAGTTTTTGTATTAAATGTTATGAGTGGCTGTAAACAGTTCTTTCTTACTTTGATGACGGATTATTTATTTCGAAGTTACAGTGCACATTGGACATCACGACATCATTAATTAAACGATCTTTTGATTGATTTTGATATACTAGTAGCAGGTGATAGAACACTTGAATCTGCAGTTTTGTAACTTAGCAGGTATATGATATCTTAGCAGGTATCATATCATTCAGTGTAGCCTACTGTGGTGTATTGAACGGTGATGAACTCATGTAAAAATTGATAATTGATAATTAGAGAATCAAATAATTGATTCTCAGTATATTATTCCAATGCATATTTCAAATTCTTTAATGATCTTTATTACAATATTAATCCTGTTATAAATGAAATAACAAGTGTAAGGATTTTTTACTGCTCTGATTTGGTCAACAATAATATACTAATGGTGATATTTAATGTATTTTAAGTGAAAAAAATAACTACAGAAATAGCGTTTGAATATTAAAATTCCCCTCCACTCTAATTTTTCTATTTCTCAATTCATTAATAGTATGGTTACTGGTTATAAAACTGCAAATTATTTCAAAATTGGTTCCATATTTTTATTATAATATAAATTTAAAAAAATTCCGTTATTCTTCTAGCCTCTGAATTTCAAGCAAAGAAAAAGTTCAATTATCCAATAAGCTATCTAGATCCCACAAATTAAAAACAATAGAGAAGCTGATTTCAAGAAAATGGATCAATATAAAGAATCCAAGTGACTAATAGTTTTCATATATCATTAGATTAAGTATTCGTACTTTTTCTTATAATGAATCTTAGAAAGAGTGAATGTTGAATTAAAAACATTTCTTATCTATTTTTTTCTGCTATATGTGACAAGTTAAAACCTAAGCTCTGACAATTTAAAGTATTACCATATTTTTTTAATTTAGAGTGGAGGGGACCTTTATAGATTCTGCCAAGATTTCATAAAGTGGCTAATCTCTTAGGATTAAAATTGCAAGCATTCCTCATGGATTATAATAAATATTTTTTAATATTTCAGATACATTAGAGCAAACTGTTTTATTTTTGATCAATTTCCAGAACAAAAAATCAACTGATCATCATGCTTGAACTAGACAAACGACAGAAATTGCTTCTACTTTCTTTGTGTCTAGGACACATTTGCAACGGTATGGCAGACGCAATTCAATCTCCTTTCTACCCGTCAGTCGCAGCTTCTAAGGGCGTCTCTTCAACGATCGTCGGTATGGTGTTCGGTGTCTACAAGCTTACTTCTTTCCTCCTATCTCCGTTTCTGGGGCAATTCATCAGAGCCATTGGTGCTAAGGCCATGTTGCTAGCAGGAATTTTCATAGTTGCAGTCTCATCTATTTCATTCGGACTTTTAGATTACATTCAAGACCGAATAACATTCATCGTATTTTCATTTTTGATCAGAATTGTAGAAGCTTGTGGAAATTCATGTTATTTAACGGCCTCTTTCAGTATCGCTACTGAAGGATTCCTTGATGACTTGTACATCGTATCTGCTTTAGAAACTTGTTGCGGAATAGGATTAATAATTGCTCCTAGTCTTGGAGGAATTCTCTTTGAATTTGGTGGTTTTATAGCGCCGTTTATTACACTTGGGCTTTTTCTTTTAGCGGCAGGAACTATGATTTACGTCATACTTCCTTATAGTGGCGACATTCAGCTGCAAAAAAGTAATTATAATGTGTTACATTTGATTCGAAACTATGATTTTACATTGCTCATGCTTGCTAACTTGATTGGCTACTTCAATCTTAGTTTCTTGAATGTCACCCTCAGCTATCATCTGAAACAGTTCGATCTTTCACCAACGTATGTAGGACTAATGTTCCTGGCAACGGGTCTAACTTTTGCTGTTTCCACACCTATTTGGGCAATACTTGGGGATAAATACATCGGATATAGATATGCTACTCTAATGGGATGCGCTAGCGCTCTGTTCGGGTACATTCTATTAGGTCCTGCACCCAATATACCATTTCAACCTTCACTCGTTCTTACAATAGTAGCATTATTGTTCAATGGTATCGGTATAGGTAACAGTAGTATAGTTTCATTCATCGGTGCCCAGAAAGAAGCTTTGAACTATGGCTTGCCCAAAGATCTGGCTACTTACGGACTTGTCTCGGGACTTTGGGCATCTTTTCTTGCTCTTGGATATCTCATAGGATCAACTTGTGGAGGATTGCTTCTTCAGCAGTTTGGATTTAGTAATGCGTCCATGTCTGTTGTCATATTGAATAGTTTGCTTATAGCTGCAAATATATTAATTATTATTCTTAAGAAAATTGATCTGATTAAAACCCCTAAACTTGAAAATTTGGAATTATTGGGAATAATTAACTAAGCAAATTGATTGAAAGTAATTTTTACTTGAATTATTTATTTCTCACTCATCAACATATTTACGATTACTGAATTCATAATTTTAACAGAAAACATGTACAAGTTCTGTTATCATGACCTGTCAATAATAGATAAGGTAATTCTTTATGAAGCCTAGGTCACACCGCCCGAACTTTGTTGGGGCGTTCCTTGAGCGGTAAAAAAAATCATCACCGCTGGTTACCGTTCACAAAAGTTGATCCCCGTTGCTATAGAGTTTGCCTAACGGTATCAAGCGTTGGTTTGGCAGTTTGGCGCCGAGCGACCTCCATACCACCATCAACCAAAGTTCATCCCCGCAATTAATCACTGCTTCAACGCCTGAAAAATGTTCAACAAGCTCATGTCCGCGAGTAAAACGCTTTAAACCGCTCATAAATTTTAGTGCAACGTTTAATCATCGCCCTGGCAATGCTGGCGAAGCACCGGTGGTCCGGAGTTTATGATTTCTGCGTTGGCCTTGCGGACCCGAACGTCCACAAACTTGCGTTTAATGGTGCCACACTTTGACTGGACGTTGAAAGGTTTTGGTGAACTTTGCAGAGCGGAAAACTATCGCTCCTTAACGCTCGTAATATTGTGTGCAGTTCAAAACATTAAGTGAGGTAAGAGTGAACATAAGCGGTGACCGAGCGTATACGGCGTTGCCTGAACTGTGGCGATCTATGGTGAACGTTAACAGGCCGTGATAATTTTTTGTCCTCGCTTCAGGAACGCACAATCAAATTTCGTCCGGTGTGACCGGGCCTTCAAATGATGAACTTCAACTATCGATTTGTATCTAAAAGCTATCAGAATTTATGGTATATCTCATCCCCTCAGCTACGCACTCAAAAGCAGTGTACCGGTGTAACAACCTTAAACCCCCGCGAGCTAACAACGGCATTCGTGGAATACCGCTCAATCAACGCTTGCTTTACCATGATTGGTATTCCTTGGTTTGCTCGGTAACGAGCGCTGTCAAAATTTGGTTTATTCTCCCTTTGTTAAAGGGACGCTCCAACAAAGTACGGGCGGTTGTGAATGGCCTCAAATAAAATATTATACATATGTTATAAAACAATATGTAGGTAATAAAATAACTATCGGATTAATAATGTTCCCATTGTATAATTATTGATCAAAATACATAATATAAGTTATCAATATTCAATTATTATTAAATTTAGAAACTACAAAAATTGAAATTTTCTTATTCTTTTCTGAAAAAAATATTGTATTCAGTTATCCTTAGTGTATTATTTATCTAATAAAATTTAGAAAAAATATATTTTCAATACGTTTTCTCATTTTGTATTGAAAACTTTCAATCATAAGGGAACAAAATAGCTACCTACGAACAAAATATCTATCGAACAAAATGCCAAACGGAGAACCTAACGGCTAGAAATGCATTGTAAATTTATTTCCAGTATGAAAATAGTGGACACAAATTTATTATTTCTAATAATTCAGACCAAGCGAAAACGAAGGGCATTATTATCTCAGTGAGAGTTTGGAATTGAACATGAACATTCGTAACTCAGCATTCTTAGAATAAACACTGTCCTCTGTCGCTGTGTTTCTGATTTATTGCTAAAGTGTTTGTTCTATTTAACAAATCATTTTAAATAATGTTTATTTCATTCAATAGCTATAATCATCTCCAATCTATAGTGATGCTTCAGTTGGGGTTGAAATTATAAAGCAATTAAGTAAGGTATAATTTCAAAGTTTATATGTATAAGTTAGTGCTGACATGCAATTAACTTACCATGGTTATAAAAAATTCTTCAACCTCTGTATTATAATTCTTTATGAATTGTATCTAATGGTTTAAAAAAATATTATTTGATGTTCAATGAGGAGGCTATTTACAATATAATGCATACAGTTCTTTATTTACCAATAATCATTTTATTCAAATATCACTACAATATTTTCTCTTCGGCCCTTTTATATGATTTTTGAGTTTATTATTATATTCTCTTTCTAACATTATTTAATGTCATTATTCTACTATTTTCATATTCTATATTCATATATATTATGTCTATTAGGCATTTTGTCCATTATGCATTTTGTTTATTAGGCATTTTCTCCGTTGGGCATTTTGTCCGTTAGGCATTTTGTCCATTAGTCATTTTGTCCATTAGCCATTTTGTCCGTTAGGCATTTTGTCCGTTAGGCATTATGTTCGTTGACACTCTGTGTCAGTAGTACATCAAACAGTTAATTATAAATTAGTTACGTTCCAGTTTTACAATTTTATTTTAGGATTTCAGTAAATGATGAAAATAATTGTGGTAATGTTTTGGAATTCAATTTCTCTTCTACTTATATAATATGTCACCATAGTGCAGTGTAAAATGTAGTCATTAAACATTGATCTGTTTATAATTGTACTTTCTCTTTAATTATCATAATATGTGGATGCAATTCAGTCTTAATCAATAAGAAATTTATTTGAATAAATTTGCGTCAAAATTTAATAAGAATGTTCGATTTGTGTCATTCCTTTTATCATTCTGTGATATAATAAACTTTACATGTTTCAAATATTGAATGTTTCATTTCATCTCTATTTTTGATGATTAGCTGCCAATTACTAAAAAATTTATTTGCGAAAAAAATATTCATATTAGGTATTCAGTTTTCTCTCAAAGATCAAAATAATTGTTCAGTATCTTGAAATAATGAAGAATATACTGTTATTTTTCATAAATGAAATGATTTGTTTTTTTCCAAAATAATCGATATCATTGATGAGTCGAAAAAAGTGTATCTGTATAAATGATTGATTCACAGATTACCAATTTCCAAGTAAAATATATATAATAGTAATGCTTCTATATACAGTTATATCCAGATTGGTTTGGGTACCTACATGACGACTAATTTATAACAATTGCAAACAATATAAAATAAGAAAATTAGAAAATTATTATCATCACAATGACTCTTTTCTCAGATAGTACATCATCACAGTGACTCTTTTCTCTGATAGTACATCATCACACTGATTCTTTTCTCTGATAGGAAATCATCACAGTGACTCTTTTCTTTGATAGTACATCATCACACTGATTCTTTTCTCTGATAGTACATCATCAGACTCACTCTTTTCTCTGATAGTACATCATCACAGTGACTTTTTTCTCTGATAGTACATCATCACAGTGACTCTTTCCTACAATAGTACATCATCACACTTACTCTTTTCTCTGATAGTACATCATCACAGTGATTCTTTTCTCTGATAGTACATCATCACAGTGACTCTTTCCTCTGATAGTACATCATCACAGTGACTCTTTTCTCTGATAGTACATCATCATAGTGACTCTTTCCTCTGATAGTACATCATCACAGTGACTCTTTTCTCTGAAAGTACATCATCACAGTGACTCTCTCCTCTGATAACAAGAGAGTCGTGGAGTTTAATAAAACTGAAGTAAATGCTCTCTCTTCCATGAATAATTTTTTTAATTTATGAATATAGGAAAGTACATATTGTTCTATCCTTAGGGCACCCGCACACGAGCGTTCTTCGCCGTCCGGCGATTGGCGGATGACCCTAAAAAAGCATTAACTCTCGGGTAAGTGGGCACACGAGCGTTTTGTGCCGTCCGGCAGAGAGACGGACAATTCGTAACGCAGGGTAATGCGTTCTCTTGACGGCTGGTGACTGCCGCATTACCGGTCATTTCTATTAAATCTACGGGAGGGTGCGCACATGGACGGTTTGTTGCCGCATCTTTCAATGGTAATTGTTATTAAATAGTAGAGATAGACATTTTTATTGAACATATAAGAAATAAATTTTTGTCCCCACATTTTAACAGTCTGTGAGCTATTACAAAGAAATAATAAAACGAGAAAACAGAGTTAATTCAGGTATTTCTTTATCGATCAAGCCCTTATGAAGTTAATATAAACTTTTTAAATGAATATGTACCGATACGTATTAGTAACCGATATACGTCCCAATAACAATTACTTTACAATTTTGATCTATTTAGGTATAGTGTGACTAGTTAGATAGCCAACAGTATGACTAAATAGGTATAGTGTGACTGGTTAGATAGCCTACAGTGTAACTAGTTAGGTATAGTTTGACTGGTACATGCTACATGTCACTCTCTATGCATCTGGGTTAATTTTCCATTGCGACACACGCTCGTGTGCCCTGGCCATGCGGCTGCGTTCATTTGACGTTGCGACGATGGAACGCTCGTGTGTGGGGGCCCTTATTACTGCAGTACAGTGTGTTCTCGTATCTTTGATACAGCTTCCAGTGATATCAGTGTGTGTGACGGACTGACATTTATCTGATAGTACTAATTAAGATTGTGACACGTAATCTGGAAACAGGACATAGGAAGGGCACTGAGATAAGAAATCCTATTGAATGTATCAATAGAAGAGATAAGATTAAGAGAAGAAAACTCTTCTCTACATCTATTATTATACGCATGCTGTTAAAAACATTAATCCATTAGCTACGCTTTTGCTCGAATATACTAAACTGAATAAAACGAAATATAATTCAGTTATTGAAACGATTAAATATTATTCAACTCAAAACAATTTCGTACCCATGCAACAGGCTGTTTGCCGTGCATTTTATTATAGTCAAATTCATGAACAGATAGATTATTACAATTAATATTGATGATTACCTTTGCAGAATGCGGGAAGGTCATATTTTCATCGGCATTTATTTATTTATTTATCATCTTGTTATTCGCTTAACTAAAAAAGTGTTAAACCAAATTGCCTGAAATTTAGTGAAACGATTGGTCCATGTCCAGTGACCTGCTGGTAGAATTTTGTGAGCGACCCGGTCAAAGATCATGGTCATTTATAACTATAAATGTATTACACCATATAGCATGAAACTTGGCGGGACGATTGGTCAATATACAGGAACTCTTTTAGCCCTTTGTAACTCAATAACGCAAAAATTATTCAACTAAATTGTCTGAAATTTGATTGGACGATTGGACAATGTTCATGAACCATCTGGTAGAATTTTGGAAGCAATCTGGTTGAAGGTCAAGGTCAAGGTCATTTATAACTCAATTACTCAAAAATTATTGAACCATATTGCATGAAACTTGGTGGGACGATTGGTTATTATCCAGTTACAGTTTCTTGAATTTTGGGATAGAACGGGTCAAGGCGGAGGCGAAGGTATGCGCTCTACCGAGTGCACATAATCTAGTTGTAAATGAGTTATTTGACGAAATTAGAGATGAATAATTTTACAAACAGTTAATTGATAGACTGGTTTACTCAATGAAAAAATGAATTATTCTAAAGTATAAATTTCCATCCCTGTTGTTTCTGTATATGTACATATAAGATTACTAGTTCATATACCTGAACATTCCCAAATATGGCTATAGGGTAATTTACGAATTTTCGGTCGGTCCTACATCCTCGGTCATATAAGAAAAAACAATTAAAAAATTATTATTCGTACACAGTGCTTTCTAATAATAATAATTTTTATATTGTTTTTCTTATATGACCGAAGATGTAGTACCGACTGATAATTCGTATGTTACCCTTTTCTTGCTCATTTTTGTAGAGACTCAATAAAAATGTTAATTCTGTTCTTCATAATTGAGTCAAAAATAGATTTGTGGTACAGTAAACATAGATAACCGTAGATAGCTCTAGGGATGAAATTCATTTATCTACAAAATTATTATGCTTAAAATGATTCCATAAACAAAATAAAAAAAATTAAATATTCTCAAATGTAAATTAGTTTGGAATGGATAAGTAATGCGTATCTTTGAAAAACACAATAAAAATAAATATATGATTTTGTTTTGCTCGATTAAAAAACATTAGAAAATACGTATTTTTTTAGCTCAATAATCAACTTCAAAAATTTCAATTTTCTGTCATTACAAGTCTGCTATCTGTGACAGAAACTATAAATAACAATAAGTGTGTCATTAGATAGGTTTGACTAATGGGTCTCCTTCTGGGAATCTTACTAAATTTATGAAGTGTACCAAAAGAGAAACGACGAAAAGAATAATTAGTTAGGTTGGAATATTAATTAATATCAAAGCTGAATTTTACTACGGTCATACATAATAATATACAACATTGCTCATTGTTTTTTCTATATGAAATGCAATCTGGTGGAGTACGTTACACACGAGTGTAACTGACAGGGAGATCATATCTGACAGCTCAATTTGCCAGGATTCTTAAGGTAAGCTTTGTCATTTCATTATTTATTTTCTCTTATTTTTTCTCATCTACAATCTAAACTCAAAAATTGTATTTGCTGGTACACTTTAGAAATGGACATTTTTCTTTAAGCTTATAGTACAATATAATTTATAAAAAAATCACATACCTGTATATTCTTATAAACAAAAATCACAATGAAATAATTAAATGTACCAAAGTTTACAACTTATATGTAATGTGTTATAATATATCATTCCTGCTTACTTTAGCAATCGATATAAAAATTTAACATCAAAGTAAACACTTTTGATTGCTCGTTGCAAATTAGTGCAAGTGTTAGAGCACCTGCATGATTTTAAATTTATGCGATACTGCAGGTAGTTCTTTCAAAATTATCATCTAGTGTACTGCAGTGTATCGAACAGTGACTTGATCATATATTACAGACTATATAAACTTAATTCTTTAAATTCTAATAAATAACCTATGTGTTAAAAAGGCTGATGCATTTATATATATTGTGTTTCAAATAACTGGTCCTTGGGACATTGTTCTCTTACTGCATTTTCTAAATTCAGTTCGTTATTGTTTCAAAATATGAATTCTGCTTCACACATCGCACTTGATGAACGATAATATAATAGTGTAATTTCATGTGAATTAACTAAGGTCTTTAGGTTATAAATACATAAATATTCCAATGTCCTCATATTAAAAAATATTACTCGCTGTATTACCCTAATTAATTCACATGAGGATTCTATGGATTAATTTACTTTAAAATGATACCTACTTTTGAGACTTTATTTTATATTTATTTCTTTAGATTATAGACATTAAAGCCCCTATAGTTTATAGCCCTATACACCAAGTATGGGGTAACAAGGCTTGATTTTTTTAATATGGAGATTGATCAATTAGTTTGATTATTTTTATTTTGTAAACTTGATGAATCTATATATTTTTCAGATATCAATAAAGTTATCATGATCATTATACAGTAAAAAATAATAATTTTATGAAAAATAAGAATCATTATTATTATTAATTTTCAATACGTAGATATATTCATTTTGAAATTATAGTTCACGTCAGTCAAATGTTAGCAAAGGTCACAACGCCCGAACTTTGTCGGAGGGAGAATGGAACGAATTTCGACAACATTCAATAACGTGCACAAAAGGAAAAACAAATCTTGGTAACGCAAGTGTTGATAGAGCGGCGTTCTATGCCTGTGGGTGTTGATTCTGCGGGGGTTTAAAGTTGGTATAGCGGTATACTGCTTTTGATTACGGAGATGAGTGGATGAAGTCTATCAAAAATTCTGATAGATTTTCGAAAGAAATCGATAGTTGAAGTTCATCATTTGAAGGCTCGGTCACAATGGAGGAACTTTGCTGGAGAGTTCCTGAAGCGAGGAAAAAATACCACAACTTGTTACCGTTCATAGAAGTTGGTCCCCCGTTCAAGCAGAAAGGGTGACAAAAGCCCACACGACAAAAGCCCACACGACAAAATCCCTAGCGTCAAAAGCCCATACGACAAAAGCCCACGCACAGACAAAAGCCCACACCGACAAAAGCCCACACCGACGAAACAAATTTAGTATTCCTGTAATATAAATAATCCGTATATCTAAAGTGAACGAATATTAATTTAACAGTTTTCTTTCTACGGAAACATTGTAAATTTGTATTATGCCCCAATTAGTGGGCTGCTATCGCAGAACTCAATTTTAAAACACTAGACTATAGAAACTACGAGTAAATATAAATAAATTGTAGGTTGTTGTTGCTTTCCTGGAACAAGTTAAATACAGTATACAAATAAGGAACTAAAAAAACATTTCGGTTATTTTACAGTTATATGCTAACTGCTGCTCCACGGTTTGATGAAAAATTAAAATAAAATCTGAATCAGGACATTAACAACCATACTAATGGATAGCAGCACCCTAATTTGGTGCATAATACAAATTTACAATGTTTCCGTAGGAAGAAAACTGTTAAATTATTATTCGTTCAACTTTACATATATGGATTATTTATATTACAGGAATACTAAAATTGTTTTCGTCGGTGTGGGCTTTTGTCGGTGTGGGCTTCTGTCGGTGTGGGCTTTTGTCGGTGTGGGCTTTTGTCGGTGTGGGCTTTTGTCGTGTGGGCTTTTGTCGCTAGGGCTTTTGTTGTTGCCCCGTTCAAGCAAAACGCCGTATACGGTCGACCACCGCTATGTTTACTCACATCGCTCCGAAAGTTTGGAACTGTACAAAATATTACAAGCGTTGAAGAGTGGTAGTTTTCGTCCGAGAAGTTCACCACTGCCAAAACAACGCCCAGTCAAAGTTCGGCACCATTAGACGCAAGTTCGTGGACGTTTGGGTCCACAAGGCTAACGCAAAAATTTAATTACTACTTAATTTAATTACTGGTTGTGATCAAACGTTGCACAAACCTTGATTGGCAGTTGGATCAGTTTTTCACTTGCGGACACGAGTTTTCTAAAACGGCCTCAGACGTTGAAGTAGTGATTCATTGCAATGACGAAATTTGGCTTGACGTTCTTATTGAGGTCTCACACCTCCATAAAGCCAGACAAACGCTCGTTAACAATAAGCCAACCTACAGCAACGCCGGCAACAGCGGTGAATCGCTATGGCACCGTCCGTATTTTCAATTTTTCCCCATTTTGTGCGTGGTGGCGAGCACAGAAACTCAGAAAAAAATCGAAAACAAGGATGTTGCCATAGCTTTGAACAATGCTCTACCAAAGCTTGTGCAAGTTTAATCAACGCTCAGGCAAAGCTAGCAAACCAACGTTCATGATTTTTATATTGGCCTAACGGAACAAAACGTTCACGAACTTGCTTCTAATGGTGTCAAACTTTGACTTGGCGCTGTTGAGCAGGAAATGAAATTTGCGGAGAGGAAAACTACCGCTCCTCATCTCTCTCAATATTTTGTGCAATATTTTCAAAACCTTTGGAACGGTGAGGGAACATAAGCGGTAGCCAAGCGTATACGGCGTTGCTTTAACGGGGACCAACTTCTGTTAACAATAACGAATGGTAATAAATTTTTTCATCGCTTGTAAAGCCACAACAAAGTTCGGGCGGTACGACCTAAGCCTTATGTCTTATATTATAGTCAGCAATATTATAAGCAATCTGTGTAAAGGGTTCTCGTAAAATTCTTGGATACAAGAAAATGTGAAAAACCAAACAATATATTTATGAATGAATGATAAGGTACCGAAGAACGAAAATGCATGATCTTATTCGAAATGGCTGCCCTTTGCCGCCACTACATGTCGTAACTTATTCTTAAACTGAGCACAGCTGAACGCATAGTTTCAGCAGTCATTTGGTCCCATGCCTTGACGAGAGAAACTTTGAGTTTTGAAACACTTGTGTAGTTGATACGTAGGCTTTGGTCTCCAAGATGATCCATTGAGTTGAGATCAGGTGGTGACGGCGGCAAAATATGTTTAGCCCAGGAACTCTTGATATTCTCTTTTGCCCAGTTTTGAACGATATTGGAGGTATGGACTTGAGCCCCGTCTTGCTGGAAGACATGGGTGTTTCCAAATGCGTTTGTCATCCAGGGAGCCTCATGAGACTGCAAAAGATATAGAATATAGATAAACCCTTGGAAATACTTTCACGCCCTCTTCAATGAAAAAAGATGGGCCTTTTGTCCATAGCAAGTCACACCTGTCAACACCATGAACGATTCCGGTTTCTGTCCTTTTCCAATTATCCTAATATTGGGACGGATGCTTTTAATATTCATGGCCAATATCCTGTCATTCTGACGGTTGTGAGTCACTTCAACTGTAAAAATCTCCTTATCTTTCAAGATGATAGGGCAAAGCGTGTTCAGCAGAGAGAAGTTATTTTTCTCTTTAAAGACGCTTCAGTCTTGTGGCTTCGGAGAAGAAATGTCGACAAATCTTTTTGTATGAATGCTCACCTAGATCCTTGGTGTCATTTTGGTGCATGATAGCTTGACCTACATGTGTCTCTATGGCAAGTTGACTGATGTTTCTCTTTGGGTTCCTCCTGATCTTCTCTCTGGTGGATTTGATCAGCTGTAGCGACCTCGCTGTTCTTGGATGACCTGATCATGGTCTGTATGATGCACATCCTGTATTCTTATAACACTTTAAAATCTTATAAACTGCAGTTTCAGGGCTTTAATGATCTTTGAAGCATAGTTACCTGCTTGGTGACGTTCATTAATACCAATAAGTTTTAACTTCATAAATTAATTACAGTAAAATAAAATTTCATGCATTTCCTATTCATTCTCCAATTGATACTTTTCAATCTTTCAGGTATAATATTAGAGCCAACTTCATGATTCAAAGAAAATATTTTTTAAATATTCAATGATCCAGTGATCATCATGCTTGTTCTAGACAAACGACAGAAAGTTCTTCTATTTTCTTTATGTGTAGGACACATTTGCAACGGTATGGCAGACGCCATTCAATCACCTTTCTACCCGTCAGTCGCAGCTTCTAAGGGCGTCTCTTCAACGATCGTCGGTATGGTGTTCGGTGTCTACAAACTGACTTCTTTCCTCCTATCTCCGTTTCTGGGGCAATTCATCAGAGCCATTGGTGCTAAAGCCATGTTGCTAGCAGGAATTTTCATAGTTGCAGTCTCATCTATTGCATTCGGACTTTTAGATTACATTCAAGACCGAATAACATTCATCGTATTTTCATTTTTGATCAGAATTGTAGAAGCTTGCGGAAATTCATGTTATTTAACGGCCTCTTTCAGTATCGCTACTGAGGAATTCCATGATAACTTGTACATCGTATCTGCTTTGGAAACTTTTTTCGGAATTGGATTGATAATTGCTCCAAGTCTAGGAGGAATTCTCTTTGAATTTGGTGGTTTTATAGCGCCATTTATTACACTTGGGCTTTTTCTTTTAGCGGCTGGAACTATGATTTTGGTCATACTTCCTTATAGTGGCGACATTCAGCTTCACAAAAGTAATTATAATGTATTACATTTGATCCGAAACTATGATTTTACATTGCTCATGCTTGCCAATTTGATAGGCTACTTCAATCTTAGTTTCTTGCATGTCACCCTCAGCTATCATCTGAAACAGTTCGATCTTTCACCAACGTATGTAGGACTAATGTTCCTGGCAACGGGTCTAACTTTTGCTGTTTCCACTCCTATTTGGGCAATACTTGGGGATAAGTACATCGGATATAGATATGCTACTCTAATGGGATGCACAAGCACTCTGTTCGGGTACATTCTATTAGGTCCTGCACCCAATATACCATTTCAACCTTCACTCGTTCTTACAATAGTAGCATTATTGTTCAACGGTATCGGAATAGGTAACAGTAGTATAGTTTCATTCATCGGTGCCCAGAAAGAAGCTTTGAACTATGGCTTGCCCAAAGATCTGGCTACTTACGGACTTGTCTCGGGACTTTGGGCATCTTTTCTTGCTCTTGGATATCTCATAGGATCAACTTGTGGAGGATCGCTTCTTCAGCAGTTTGGATTTCGTAATGCATCCATGTCTGTTGTCACATTGAATAGTTTGCTTATAGCTGCAAATATATTAATTATTATTCTTAAGAAGATTGATTTGATTAAAACACCTAAACTTGAAAATTTGGAATTATTGGGAATAATTAACTAAGCAAACTGATTTTAGTTATTTTTACTTGAATGATTCATTTCTCACTCATCAACTTATTTACGTTTATTGAATTCACAATTTTAACAGAAACATGTACAAGTTCTGTTATCATGACCTGTCAAAAATTGATATGGTAATTCTTTTTGAAGCCTAAGTCACACCGCCCAAATTTTGTTGGGGCGTTCCTTGAGCGGTAAAAAAAATCATCACCGCTGGTTACCGTTCACAAAAGTTGATCCAGGCTGAAGTAACGTCGTATACGCTCTGCCAAGGCTTATGTTCCCTAAACTCTCCGAAGGTTTTGGGCTGCACAAAACATTGCGCGTGACGAGGAACAGTAGTTTTCCTATACACAAAGTTCCCAATCGCCCTAACAAAGCCCAGTCAAAATTTGGTATCTGTAGACGTATAACTTCGTGAACGATTTGTTCCGCTAAGCAATGCAGAAATCCTGAACGGTGCTTCGCCAACTTTGACCAGGTGGCGATTGAACGTTGTAAAAGCTTTGGTAGTGCGTACTTAATTTTTTCTGAGTTTGTGTGCTCGTTAATAAGAACAAAATGGGGGAAAATTTAAAATACGGGCGGTGCCATAACGGTGCACCGCTGAAACCGGAGTTGCTATAGAGTCGGCCTGACGGTATCGAGCGTTGGTTTGGCAATTTGGCGCCGTGCGACCTCCATACCACCGTCAACCAAAGTTCATCCCCGTAATTAATCACTGCTTCAACGCCTGAGAAATGTTCATCAAGCTCATGTCCGTGAGTAAAACGCTTTAAACCGCCCATCAAATTTAGTGCAACGTTTACCTAATCATCGCCCTGGCAATGCTGGCAAAGCACCGGTGGTCCAGCGTTTATGATTTCTGCGTTGGCCTTGCGGACCCGTACGTCCACAAACTTGCGTTTAGTAGTGCCACACTTTGACTGGACGTGGTAAGGTTTTGGTGAACTTTGCGGTGCGGAAAACTAACGCTCCTTAACGCTCGTAATATTGTGTGCAGTTCGAAACATTAAAAGTGGTAAGAGTGAACGTAAGCCTTGACCGAGCGTAGACGGCGTTGCCTTAACTGTGGCGATCTATGGTGAACGTTAACAGGCGGTGATAATTTTTTGTCCTCGTTTCAGGAACGCATCAAATTTCGTCAGGTGTGACCGGGCCTTCAAATGATGAACTTCAACTATCGATTTATATCTAAAATCTATCAGAATTTCTGGTATATTTTATCCACTCAGCTACGCACTCAAAAGCAGTGCACCGCTGTAACAACCTTAAACCCCCGCGAGCTAACAATGGCACTCGTGGATACCGCTCTATCAACGCTTGCTTTACCATGATTGGTATTCCTTGGTTTGCTCTGTAACGAGCGCTGTCAAAATTTGGTTTATTCTCCCTTTGTTAAAGGAACGCTCCAACAAAGTACGGGCGGTTGTGAATGGCCTCAAATAAAATATTATACATATGTTATAAAACAATATGTAGGTAATAAAACAACTATCGGATTAATAATGTTCCCATTGTATAATTATTGATTAAAATACATAATATAAGTTATCAATATTCAAATTATTATTAAATTTAGAAACTACAAAAATTGAAATTTTCTTATTCTTTTCTGAAAAAAATATTGTATTCAGTTATCCTTTGTGTATTATTTATATAATAAAATTTAGATTTTTTTTAATACGTTTTCTCATTTTGTATTGAAAACTTTCAATCATAAGCGAACAAAATAGCTACCTACGGACAAAATACCTATCGAACAAAATGCCAAACGGAGAACCTGACGGCTAGAAATGCATTGTAAATTTATTTCCAGTATGAAAATAGTGGACACAAATTTATTATTTCTAATATTTCAGACCAAGCGGAAACGAAGGGCATTACTATCTCAGTGAGAGTTTGGAATTGAATATGAACATTCGTAACTCAGCGTTCTTAGAATGAACACTGTCCTCTTTCGCTGTGTTTCTGATTTATTGCTAAAGTGTTTGTTCTATTTAACAAATCATTTTAAATAATGTTTATTTTATTCAATAGCTATAATCATCTCCAATCTATAGTGTTGAAATTATAAAGCAATTAAGTAAGGTATAATTTCAAACTTTATATAAGTTAGTGCTGACATGCAATTAACTTACCATTGTTATAAAAAATTCTTCAACCTTTGTATTATAATTCTTTATGAATTGTATCTAATGGTTTAAAAAAAAATATTATTTGATGTTCAATGAGAAAGCTAATTAAAATATAATGCATACAGTTCTTTATTTACCAATAACCATTTTATTCAAATATCACTACAACATTTTCTCTTCAGCCCTTTTATATAATTGAGTTTATTATTATATTCTCTTTCTAACATTATTTCATGTCATTATTCTACTATTTTCATATTCTATATTCATATATATTTTTTCTATTAGGCATTTTGTCCATTATGCATTTTGTCTGTTAGGCATTTTATCCGTTAGGCATTTTATCCGTTAGGCATTTTGTCAGTTAGGTATTTTGTCCATTAGTCATTTTGTCCATTAGCCATTTTGTCCATTAGCCATTTTGTCCATTAGCCATTTTGTCCATTAGCCATTTTGTCCATTAGCCATTTTGTCCATTAGCCATTTTGTCAGTTATGCATTTTGTCCGTTAGGCATTATACTCGTTGACACTCTGTGTCAGTAGTACATCAAACAGTTAATTATAAATTAGTTACGTTCCAGTTTGACAATTCTATTTTAGGATTTCAGTAAATGATGAAAATAATTGTGGTAATGTTTTGGAATTCAATTTCTCATCTACTCATATTATATATCACCATAAACAACTATTAATCTGTTTATAATAGAATTTTCTCTTTATTAATCATAATATGTGGATTCATTCAGTCTTAATCAATAAGAAATTTATTTGAATAAATTTGTGTCAAAATGTAATAAGAATGTTCGATTTGTTTCATTCCTTTTATCATTCTGTGATATAATAAACTTTACATGTTTCAAATATTGAATGTTTCATTTCATCTCTATTTTTGATGATTAGCTGCCAATTACTAAAAAATTTATTTGCGAAAAAAATATTCATATTAGGTATTCAGTTTTCTCTCAAAGATCAAAATAGGTGTTCAGTATCCTGAAATAATGAAGACTGTACTTTTATTTATAAGTGAAATGATTTGTTTTTTCTAGATCAGCGATATCATTGTTAAGTCGAAGAAAGTTTATCTGTATAAAATGAGTAATTCTCAGTTTACCAATTTATAAGTAAAATAAATTTAATGGTAATGCTTCTATATACAGTTATTTTAAAATTGGTTTGGGTTGTTACATGACGACTAATTTACAACAATTGCAAACAATATAAAATAAGAAAGCTTGAAAATTATTATCATCACAGTGACTCATCTCTCAGATAGTAAATCATCACAGTTACTCTTTTCTCTGATAGTACATCATCATAGTGACTCTTTTCTCTGATAGTACATCATCACAGTGACTCTTTTCTCTGATAGTACATCATCATAGTGACTCTTTTCTCTGATAGTACATCATCACAGTGACTCTTTTCTCTTATAGTACATCATCACAGTGACTCTTTTCTCTGATAGTACATTATCACAGTGACTCTTGTCTCTGATAGTACATAATCACAGTGACACTTTTCTCTGATAGTACATCATCACAGTGACTCTTTTATCTGATAGTACATCATCATAGTGGCTCTTTTCTCTGATAGCACATCATCACAGTGACTCTTTTCTCTGATAGTACATCATCACAGTGACTCTTTTCTTTCATAGTACATCATCACAGTGACTCCTTTCTCTGATAGCACATTATCACAGTGACTCTTGTCTCTGATAGTACATAATCACAGTGACTCTTTTCTCTGATAGTACATCATCACAGTGACTCCTTTCTATGATAGTACATCATCAGTGACTCTTTTCTCTGATAGTACAGTAGTGGACAAAATATAAGTGTAGACAAAAACAAGTTATCTAAATCTTTAATTTCATAAAAAGTACAGAACACACATTATTGAAATTTTGCACGTATTTTCATATAGAACTCATATGTATTCGTATGAAATTTCAAAGCATTTGGACAAATGGTCAAACAAAAGCTCCATATTTAACTTCAAACAATAAATTTAGCTCTGGTCGAAAGCTAAGGGTAGCCATCAAAAAATTTGAAATATTTGCGGATATTTGTAATTAACTTAATAATTGTGGATAATTCTTTGCTTTATCACTTTAATGAATCTTCTGCCAGAAAATTCGAAAATCTTCCATTCATCCTCCATAAATGTCCACAAATCTTCCACATTTCTTGTGTTTCTTCTCTGAGTTCAGTCTTCAATTATTATCCAAACAATCTCAATTCGATTTAGGTCAGGGTTCTGTGAAAGCCAGCTCATTTAACTATTTCTTCATCTTCTAATAGGGTACTAACTTTTTTTATCTGAGTAGTAGGGTACGTTATTCTACTTGAAACTCGGCTGTTGGGGGTCAGCTGCCAGTTGATAGGGGAGAGTATGTTGACGAAAGAGCTGTTTTATATTTCTGCAATAACTCCTCCGTGCAAAAGAACAATGGGACCAGGTCCAGAAGAAGAAATGATCTCCCAAACCATCACACTACCTCCTCCAAACTTAACTGTTTTCTTGACGCAGTTTAGAGTAAACATTTCCCCTACTTTACGTTATAGAACCATAGATTTAACATTTCCCCATTAGAACCAAAGATTTCTAATTTTATTTCATTCATCACTAAAATGTACCTTTGACCACTGATCAATCGACCAAAAAACATGTTCATAATAAAACACAAGTAACACTTTCAATTTCTTTTTATAGATTAAAAGCTTCGATGCAGGGACAAATGATTGCGAACCAACTTGTTGAAGTCGAAGCGAAAAAGTAGACTGGGACACCGTACCACCAGACATGACATCTATCTCACGAAAAATTTGACCATAATTGTTGAAACCATCTTGCAAGCTACTTTGAAGACTTGCATGATCTTCCCTTCGGCAATGCTTTGGGAAGTTTACAATTCATCGTTTTGGAATTATTAACTCCATAATGCTTATGCTGAGCCAAAATATGTTGGCATAATGCTGCTCAATCCTTTTAGACCTTCATGTTACATATAACTAGTGTAACACTATGCCACTACCTGTTAGCTATTTTCTATTTGTCGTCAATAAACATCTTTGTCTTTTGTAATTAGGGCTGTGTTCTCCCAATCATTTTTCATACTCTGTGATAGAATTTTCATATTTTCATATTATGTTGATAACCAAATGAAATAATCTTATCAGTTTTAATAGTCATACATCATGAATATGTAAATTCAAACTACTTAATTTCTGATTTTCTTGATTTTATCTGATCATTGTCCAGTCAACTTAAATCAATTTAAATTTTTTTTGATACTATAAATTTTTTTTTCTCTATCTTCATGTATGTTATTTTTCCCTATTTTTTTTTACAGATTGATTTCCTTTTATTTTTCTTTTCATTATTCCTGAAGATAATAAATGTATTTTATCAAACGTCGACATTTTAAGAAAAATATAAAATGATACTACGATCTTATTCAACCTTCTGGATTTCAAAATGCATTTAAAAATTGATTAGTCCTAGTGAGTTAGCTACATTCAGAAAATTAGAAAAGAATAGTAGAAAACTTTCTAAAACAACCGCTCATTATCTTTTCAATGAGACTTGTTTATACATATAATTATATATGAATAAGTTAAATTAATATTGAAAGAATTTCCTTAATATTTTTATTTAATGATAATCTGAGATTGTTCAACTTTACTGCTGTTACTTTGACATGCTGTTAAAGAAAACTTACAAAGTAAAAATCCCAAACTGACCTAATAATGTGATCTTTCAGCAGACACTAAATTCGTATAGCGACCTCTTTTTCAGATACATATTCTGTCGTTGTAGAAGCTTTACCTGTACATAGTAAGCAAACGGAGTTTGCAAGGTAGGTATATGCTAAATAAACCAAAATGCGGGGAAATTGTAATTTACCACAGCTGCTATAAATTTATTTCTAGCAAATATATTTAATTGTTTTTAATCTTGAGTATAAAAAATCTAAATTAAATATTAAATTATTTTAATGCCTTGCATTTTTGAAAGTAATAAAATATTATACTGGAAGATTTTTATGATTTTATTCACATGATTAAATAATACTTTATAATCAAAGGTCATAATTTGATTCGAACCCCAAATCAAATTGGTAAAATAATTTTGATTCCTTCAATGTAGAGAGAATTTAATGAAAGATAAATGCAGATTTCCAGTTATCCATTTTTAAACGCTTTTATTCAAGTACAAAGAATCCCTTCACGTTATGTGACTTTGTAGTGACCATTTTCTTACTCTAACAAAGTACTGGACGGTCATTCTTTACAGCGTCATGTGGTATTTACGATAGTGAGGAATGGAATACGACTTTCTCAACCGAGTTTAAGTGGGTAAACCATCCTATGTAAACCAAGAAGAAACTTGGTTTAGCATTTCCTACATGACTATTTATATAATGAAATATTCAAAAGAATTATAAAAAATGTCCAGATATTACAACGAAACTATTATTTGTTCCAGTTTCAATTATATCTATATAATAAATTCCAGATGCAATTGGCAGATTTATTAAATCTTGGGTTCATATTTGTGCCCCATTCTATGTCCACTTCACAGATTACGTGTCACAATCTTAATTACTACTATCAGATGAATGTCAGTCCCTCACATACACTGATATCATTGGAAGATGTACCAAAGATACGAGAACACACTGTGTCCAGTAATATGTATAGAACAATACACACTAATCTATATTCCTAAAAAAAATGATTGTTAAAATTTACTATAATAACAAGATTAATTCAGAAACAGTTGTAAAAATGATCACTGTGATGATATTTGCTCTGTTTGGTTGTTCATATATGTTTTACTAACTCTGATTTTGGTGCTAAATGATATATAATTATAATATTAGTTAGAAATTAGACACGTGTTTTATGTACCTACCTAACATCTTCACAGTTACTATTTTCACTGTGAATTTCCTTTACAAATTAAGAGTGGAACCCTAGAATATCTAGGAGAGTAGTTTCTTAATCTCAAGTAACATTTTCTCTCCTGACATTTAATTGTGTGTTCTGTTCTGTTTCTTTACATATTTACATTTGAAATTCGCCATAAGTCTTTCTTTCATCTTTCAGTAAAGAGTAACAACCCATTTTCATTGGCGTGATTATTTTTTTGTGAGCATTGAATAGAGAAGTAACTCAATTAATGTTAAAAATCTGTGTAAATAACTTTGATAAGTTAATTTTTTTAAAGGCCCCCTGCCAGAAGAAGCAAACCTTCTTTAAATAAGAAGACTGCAATTGAAATGAGTTAATTGCATCGTAAATATCATAAAGTCACAGTTTTTTTTATTCTGTAATTTTGTGATAAAATAATAATGATTCATCAATATTTTAAGAATATGTAGTAAATGTATTTAACAATAGTATTAAAAGTATATTACTCAAAATCTAAATCATATATGAATAAAGTATGCACAAATTAATACCGTATTATAAGTAATCACTATTAAATATCTTGATCGGAATAATCAAAATCATTTAAGTTTGTACCTAAATTCTGTATGAGCAGCGAATTTTTAAATTTATTCCACGAAGATAATGATTGTAAAAAAAGTAAGTGCTCCAATATTGAACTAACATTACTAACTAACATTAGTAACATTACTTATCGTGTTTGTTCATATACATTACATATCCCGTTTTCCATTACATTTCATAAGAATTAGGTACCAGTAAAGAGTAATTTTCAGTTCTTAAATTTTCAGTTCTTACATATTCTTAAAATATTGATGAGTCATTATTATTTGAACACAAAATTACAGAATAAAAAAACTGTGACTTTATGATATTTACGATGCAATTAACTCATTTCAATTTCAGTCTTCTTATTTAAAGAAGGCTTGCTTCTTCTGGCAGGGGGCCTTTTAAAAAATTAACTTATCAAAGTTATTTACACAGATTTTCAACATTAATTGAGTTACTTCTTCTTACTTCTCTATTCAATGCTCACAAAAAATAATCACGCGAATGAAAATAGGTTGTAAAAACTCTCTTAAATAAAAGCCACAACTAGCATTTCATGGTATTAAATTTGTAGAAAACGTGTAAGTGATTTTGAGGAACACGTTGGTATAGTTACGGTATATTTAAATTGGTTCACTAACAGGAAAAAATTATATGATTAAAGTACTTAAAATTAAAAGTAATTTTTCTCAAAATTCTTGATAGTTCACACCCTAAATATATGTATTATTAAATTAAGTTATTTTCTCCTTATACTTTTTATAATGTATCAATAATATAATTTGAATTTATATTTTATTATAACATCATATCATAAGTCTCTAATTTCATATTTCACTTTCAGCCGTTTCAATATAAATAATTGGAATATTTCTTCAGATTTTCAACAGATTTCCAGATAGAAAGTATGACCTTCCACCGAGCTCCAGGTTTCCATCGACTCAAAAGTATGTCGTAATTATGAACCCCAATGTCGTAATGAACTGCATGCAATAAGTGAAGTTCAGTATCGCCTGCAGTCGGAAAGACGTCACATGGAGAATACCAATTTCAAAATATAAATAAAATATATATGTCTCACGATATTATCGCTGTTTTCATTTTCGAAATCCATGCATCTTATCGAAAGATATAATAACAAATATTAAACAGCTTCGTATAGTTTAAGTATTTAAATGATTTAAAAAAATTCTGATTTCATTTTATGGCATTACAGGTGAAATCCTAAACCGAATTTTCTGATTGTTAACATAAGCAAAAATCTCTACTCCTCTTTTGCTCGATTGAGACATTCGTATGCTAGGCCATACCATCGTAAATACGACATGACGCTATAAAGAATGACCGTCTAGTACCTACTTTGTTAGGGTAAGAAAATGGGACATGAGACTACACAGTCACATAACGTTCAGAAAAATCTTATTGAAAATGGATAAATGGAATTAAAATTTATCTTACATTATATTCTCTCTACATTGAAGGGATTAGAAATATTTTACAATTTGAATTGGTGTTTGAATAAAAATATGGCATTTGATTATAAAAATATTGTAAAATCATAAATCTCTTTCATTTGGTTATGAATTGAAACGTATTCATAAATGATTTTCATTTATATATATTCAAGAATAAAAATTCCTTTCTAGAAGGTGTCGTATGTCGATAATTGATTGCATCATGCTTCGTTAACCAAACTCAAAAGGTCGTTAAATACCATTTGTGAAAATTTTTCTTACTAATGTATATTCAATGTATAGGCCTAGATATTTAATGTGATGATTTTTCTTTGGATTTGGCCTAAAATAAATTGTATCTTAGTTGAATAAAAGTTCTCTTAATTGGAGTTCATCCTATAGCATTCTCCGCTCTAGCATCTTCTCATGTAACGCACTACCCTCTGTTCGATCAGCCAACCTACATATATTTGCAGTGTTGTGTATTTCTGCATATGTGCTAATAATCAATAATCGGTTATTTACTTGATTTTCCTCCTTGTGTTTAAATGATTAAAAATATTAAAACAGTTTCCAAATCATTCAAAAACATATATACCAATTTGAAACTAAAATGTCAATAAACAATAAGTTCGGAAGACATAAGACGTATTGAATGATCTAGTATAATAAAAAAAGTCTAGCTTCTGTTTATTAACTTTACCAAAAGCAACATAACAATTATATAACATAAGAGTAAATGACATAACAATCTAATTTTTTTAATTATAGTAAACAGCCCATAAGGTTTTTTGTGATATTGTCTCTACTATCGATACAATGTTGCAAGAATAATGTTATTAAATTACATTTAGAATAATTAGAACATCGAAATTTTATACATTTATGGCTGTAATGTATTTTGTTGTATCTACTAGTTTGTTGTACTGCACACTTCATGATCGTTTAATGACCTGCCAGGGGGCTTCGAGAGACGTTACGCCCACCTATACACTTATTATTGGTCACTCCTAACAGCCAATCAATGAACACTGAACACCTGACCTTCGAAACAATATCCTAAAAACTTATCATCATGGAACCATAATTTTAAATCTATAGATATTATTAGTGATAGTAACATTTTTAAAAACTAATCTTAGAGGTGCCACCTTTAAGGCGTTGTTACACGGTGCGAGTTACTGTCGTGACAGTGGACAGAAACTGTCCCACTGTACTCGCATGCCAGTAACTCAATGTTCATAGCATTGAATTTCCATGACAGTTACTCGACTGATGTGGTCACACTGTGCGAGTAGCTGTACTACAGTAACTGGCTAGGCCTACTCGCACGTTTACTCGCACCGTTTAGCAATTAAAGCCTTTACAAGTATATTTCCTAAAAAGTAATTAATAATAACTTGTATATGAAGAGATTGTCTATTTAGCATATATTGAGAAAAAGAAAACAAATGAATAGACCTAAAATGAAATAAGTAAGTATTTCTGTTAGAAAAGGATGAAAACTCTTAATACATGTATAATTTATTTTATATATATATTTAATGATTTTATCATTTCAATTTTTTGTTTAATTTCAAACGAAATAAACTATCTCACATGTATAAAATGCTTTTCACCAATAATTATTGTATAAGGCATACATATTTTCCTAAGATCAACCGAATAAAAACAGAATAATATAATAAAGATTAAGTTAAGCGAACAATATAACAATAGCCAATGTTATGTTAATTTAAAACTGTTAATTCTTTAATCATTACGAGCATCAATGGAAAACATTTTTTTTAATTTTGAAATCTTCAATAACATTCAAAATGACCAATAGCGGACTCAATAATGATGTAAGATTATCTTTTCAACATAAAGGTACTGTTGAGGTAATTTTCTAGCTACAAATGTATGTAATCCGAGAGCATTTGACTGCAGTTTTATTAAACTCCACGACTCTCCTGTAACTTCTAACTAACTTCTAAATTATCGCCTGTAGTGAGTTGGTATCACATAATTGCAGAGGTACACACTCTAGTTCTGGTTTTGAACTTTGGTAATAATGTCTCTCCGGACTAACACACTAGCTAAAACTTTTCACAGTCGTGTGAATACTCTTGCCTGTGAACGACTTAATTAGTTTGGTGTATTGTGAATAGAACTAAAGATGGTTTATTGTGAATAGAATTAAAGATGGTTCATTGTGAATAGAATTAAAGATGGTTTATTGTGAATAGAACTAAAGATGGTTTATTGTGAATAGAATTAAAGATGGTTTATTGTGAATAGAATTAAAGATGGTTTATTGTGAATAGAACTATAGATTTCGCTACTGTCTAATACATATGACTCATTATCTGAAACTCGATGATGATATTGAAAGGGGAAAGGTTAATAATATTCCAGGCCAGATTGAAAATTGGTACAATTTATCTAGATTCTATAGAAAAAAATGTGATAGAAATCAAACTTTTCTATCAGAGGAAAGAGTCACTGTAATGATGTACTATCAGAGAAAAGAGTCACTGTGATGATGTACTATCAGAGAAAAGAGTCACTGTGATGATGTACTATCAGAGAAAAGAGTCACTGTGATGATGTACTATCAGAGAAAAGAGTCACTGTGATGATGTACTATCAGAAAAAAGAGTCACTGAGATGATGTACTATCAGAGAAAAGAGTCACTGTGATGATGCACTATCATAGCAAAGAGTCACTGTGATGATGTACTATCAGAGAAAAGAGTCACTGTGATGATGTACTATCAGAGAAAAGAGTCACTGTGATGATGTACTATCAGAGAAAAGAGTCACTGTGATAATGTACTATCAGAGAACAGAGTCACTGTGATGAAGTACTATCAGAGAAAAGAGTCACTGTGATGATGTACTATCAGAGAAAAGAGTCACTGAGATGATGTACTTTCAGAGAAAAGAGTCACTGTGATGATGTACTATCAGAGAAAAGAGTCACTGTGATGATGTACTATCAGAGAAAAGAGTCACTATGATGATGTACTATCAGAGAAAAGAGTCACTGTGATGATGTACTATCAGAGAAAAGAGTCACTGTGATGATGTACTATCAGAGAAAAGAGTCACTGTGATGATGTACTATCAGAGAAAAGAGTCACTGTGATGATGTACTATCAGAGAAAAGAGTCACTATGATGATGCACTATCAGAGCAAAGAGTGATGATGATACAAATTTGACGTCGTATATTCAGATCAATAATAAAATATCTAAAAGTATTACAATTAATAAAATTTCTTCATGGAAATGTGGTATTAGCTTACTGTTGTAGAATTATTAGATACAACTTCCATCGACTGACCTCTGACATTGATTAGCTATTGGCAGAATTTACTTAAAAAATTGCATGTAGCTATTGCAAAAAACAATTCATTTTTTATTGTTACTAGATATTGGTTACCTACTGACAATCTTGCTGCTTCTTTCACTGATTTAACATCAAAGAAATTCTTTATTTGGATTATCAAAATAGTAGTAATGAAATAAACTCGCATAAAATCGTAATCTCTAGCAAATTGAACTTTGAATGAGATTGAAACATCCAATAGTTAAAACATTTACTTTATTTAAATCTCACAGAATAAAAAGAGAAATAATTCTAAATGATAACACAACGAAAATGAAATTAGGTCATTTCTATTACATCAACTACATTTATGCATATACAGGGTGTTCCAGCTAGTGGAGACCGATAACAAAACGCTATAAATTTGCTTTAATCATGGAAGAGATCTGGCGATTGTTTCAATTTGTTCAGAAATACCTAAAATTTTATAGATGAAAATATTTGTATTTCATCCATAATACAAAAATTGTTTGTTTTTGGAAAGATATGGAGTTTTAAAAAGCTTTAGATTTTACAAGAGGCAACCGCTCTTTTTGAACAATAACTTTACAACAAACACGAATTATAACAAAAAAAAAGATCAACAATCAAGAAACTTCATGAAAACTGGCAACAGTACGACACCAGGAAAGGCGTCAGTACCGACTGTGTCGACACTCCAAGCAGGAAGGACGATTAGCAAGAATTTCGAGGACTACCCTCACGAATCTGTAGTCTAGCATCGCTTGCTTTAGAGCGCTTAGACGTTAAAAAACATCACATACAACGAATGCTAAACGCTAATATAAAAGACACCCGTAAAGATGAAGTTCAAAAGTTGGCAGACAACGATATGACATAGAAAGAGCTTTTCTGAAATGGAACTGTCTCGCATCAAAAAAAATCATCTTTCTGCTCTTATATTTCGAAATAGGTTCATTTTCATCGAAACGAAATAGTTAACAGACATAATTCTAGATCTTGGTCTTGTGCTATCCGTGGATGGTTTGGTGAAGAAAGTCAAGCCAATCATACCTTTAGATATACGCACAGTGTCATTTTGACCTTCAGTTGCAGAAGAAGGACCGACTAACAGCATCTTGCTCATGCATGATATTGCAGCACCGCATTTTGGTCTCTCTGTTTGCAGTTAGTTGGGACGAAAATTTGCCGAACCGCAGGATGGGCCGATGTTCTTCCAAGTCAACGTTCACAGGACCTGAGCCTTTGTGATTTCGTTGTATGGTGGTTCATCAAGTGACGAAGATAGTCCACAGCAATTCAAGAGCTAAAGGGTATAATTGAAACGGATTTTTAATAGCATATTCCAGAAGAAATGTGCCGGTAGGTTATGATGGGTTACCAGTGAAGATTGCACAATTGCCTGGAAATTGACAGAGGTCATACTGAGGGCTGTGCATAAAGATATATTCAGGTAAAAATATTTTTCATTAAAACAATAACTGAGAATATTTCTGAAAAAATAGCAAAGTTTTCGTTCTATAGCATTTTGGAATCAGTGATTCCTGCAGCTGGAACTCCAAATACTAATAATGTTTTTTCAGGGTTAAATTAACACTGTAAAATGCATATGAATGTAAATAAAGAGAAGTTGAATGAATAAGACCTACTACTTGATAATTCAACAACATCTGCAATCAAATAATTAAAAACCTCAGAATTGATAGAAAATAACCAATATATTTAATCATATAAATATAGTGAAATATACATTTACTCTAGCCGCAATTTCTGCAGTCATTAAAAAGCCTACACTAAATACGTGAATTTATTTATAGTTATATATTCATAAACGCATGTAATAGAACAATTATTCCACTGCAATTTCTACCATTTTAACTTTGTCTATTTAAAGTATTTACTGCATCTGATTCATTAATTATACTGTTCATTTTTAAATATCACTCGAAATTAATTTAAAATTATCTACATAGCTATCTATATATCTTTTTGGATGTCTATGACTATGGATTTTTCTGTTTTTTATTCTCCACATTAGGCCCAATTTTAAAATGATGTTGTTTTATCAAACAAAAGAGCAACGAAGGTACGAGGATCAATCCCCCCCCCCCCCCCCTTAAAAACTCTCAACATAGGTTTCTAACAATAATGGAAAGGATAAAAGCTGTTGAATCTTACATTTACCACTTTTTCTCTAAATTAATGATTGATATATTATACACTATACAGATTTCATTAATACAAACTATTAAAATGTATAAAAAAGAGTGTATTTTAATCATCATATAATAAATAATTTCATGAAGATCCATGGATACTATTAATTCTACTAAAAGAAAGAAAATATGATTTAATTGCATACAACAATCAAGCAATGTTTTAACTTAACACTGTTTCATTAACCTAAAGCAGAAATAAAAGCAACTGAATAGTTTATTGCAATGAAATAATTATAATATACAAAACCGAATGCTACTTTAGAAAATTGGTATTTTAAAGTAGAAAACGAATTACCTTACAAGAAAATGAACCGATATTCTTTGTTAGTTGGATATAAAATTGATCAAAAAATGACGTGAACCATTGAATCTATAAATCTATTTAATTATGCTGACAATGTAGAAAATACTTAATTAGATCGTTGATAACCATAAAAGGATATCAAAAACTGTAGATAAAATTAATTTAATTAATGTAACCAATTTCCCAAATTAAAACAAGATGAAATATTATTCATGATGAAGGTCGTTAATCCGAAAGGTTTTCAATAAACATTTCTATTGATTTTACTTACAAAGAAATATCTTTTAATATTGGACGTTAATTATATGCGATCGAGTACATTCTTTTAGTTAAAATTGATATTTGTGCATTTAAAGAACATTAAGAAGTTGATGATTGACGAGTAAGCACTTTTACTGTGATAGCCTTTTATATAATATCAATTTATTAAATTCAATCTGTTTGTTGTGTTATTCCTGATAATTCAGAATTTTCAATTTTAGGTGTTTTAACCAAATCAAATTTCTTCAAGGTAATTTTAAGAGTATTTGAAATTATGAGCAAACAATTCAATGTGACAACAGACATGGATGCGTAGCGAAATCCAAATTGCTGTAGAAACGACCCTCCACAAATTGATCCTATGAAATATCCAAGAGCAACAGATGATCCAAAAAGTCCTGATACAAGTCCATAGGTAGCCAGATCTTTGGGCAAGCCATAGTTCAAAGCTTCTTTCTGAGCACCAATGAAAGAAACAATACAAGTGTTACCTAGACCGATACCGTTGAACAGTAATGCTACTATTGTTAGTATGAGTGAAGGTTTCAATGGTATGTTGGGTGCAGGACCTAATAGAATGTACCCGAACAGGGCGCTAGTGGATCCAATTAGAGTAGCATATCTATATCCGATATACTTATCTTCAACTAGTGCCCAAATAGGTGTGGAGACAGCAAAAGTTAAACCTGTTACCAGGTACATCAGTCCTACATACGTTGGTGAAAGATCGAACTGTTTCAGATGATAACTGAGGGTGACATTCAAAAAACCAAGATTGAAGAGGCCAATCAAAGTAGCGAGCATGAGCAATGTAAAATCATAATTTATGATTAAATGTAACACATTATAATTACTCTTATGAAGCTGAATGTCACCACTATAAGGAAGTATGACGGAAATCATAATACCTGCAGCGAAAAGAAAAAGCCCAAGTGTGATAAACGGCGCTATAAAACCACCAAATTCGAAGAGAATTCCTCCAAGACTAGGAGCAATTATCAGTCCAATTCCGAAAAAAGTTTCCAAAGCAGATACGATGTACAAGTTATCAAGGAATTCCTCAGTAGCTATTGTGAAACAAGCCGTTAAATAACATGAATTTCCACAAGCTTCTAAAATTCTGATCAAAAATGAAAATACGATGAATGTTATTCGGTCTTGAATGTAATCTAAAAGTCCGAATGCAATAGATGAGACTGCAACTATGAAAATTCCTGCTAGCAACATGGCTTTAGCACCAATGGCTCTGATGTATTGCCCCAGAAGCGGAGAAATGAGGAAACAAGTCAGTTTGTAGACACCGAACACAAAACCGACGATCGTTGAAGAGACGCCCTTAGAAGCTGCAACTGACGGGTAGAAAGGTGATTGAATGGCGTCTGCCAAACCGTTGCAAATGTGTCCTACACATAAAGAGAATAGAAGAACTTTCTGTCGTTTGTCTAGAACAAGCATGATGATCACTGGATCATTAAATAGTTAAAGAATATTTTCTCTGAATCATGAAGTTGGCTCTAATATTATATCTGAAAGATTGAAAAGTATTAATTAGAGAATGAATAGGAAATGCATGAAATTTTGCTCTACTGTGATTAAATTCAACAGAATGCATTAGTTTCAAACATATATATATACATATATATATATAAGGTTTTTTGTGGAGGGGTCTCGGAAAGTTCTTGGAAACTATGAATTTTTTTGATTAAAAGCCTTATTCAGTGGAAACTTATAATGACGTTTCTTCTCACCCCACCCTCCGCACAGAAAACTTCTCACGAAACAGCCATTGCTCATTTCTGTCAATATGGAGTCAAAACGTTATACTATAGTTGAACTTCACCAAGCAAGTAACTGTGATTCAAAGATCATTAAAGCCCTGAAACTGTGGTTTATAAGGTTTTAAAGTGTTATAAGGGACAGGACGTGCAAATTCGTACAAAATACTGGTCGTCCAAGAACAACGAGGTCGCTAAAGCTGATCAAATTTGAAGAGAGAAATATCAGTCAACTTGGAAGAGAGGCACACGTGGGTCAAGTTATCATGCACCCAAAAATCACCAAGAATCTAGGGGAGCATTCATTTAAAAAGATTTGACGACATCTCCTCTCCGAAGCCACAAGACTGAAGCGTCTTTAAAGAGAAAAACAATTTTTCTCTGCTAACACGCGTTGCCCTATCATCTGGAAAGATGAGAAGATTTTTACGGTGGAAAGGACTCGCAACCGTCAGATTGACAGAATATTGGCCATGAAAATTGAATGCATCCGTCCCATTATCAGGATAGTTGGAAAAAGACAGAAACCACATCGTTCATGGTGTGGGCAGGTGTGACTTGCGAGTTTAACTTTAATTTTCATTAAAGAGGGCGTGAAAGTAAATTCAAGGGTTTATCTGGAACTTTTGCAGTCTCTGGTGGCTCCCTCTATGACAAACGCATTTGGAAACAGCCTATGTTTCCAGTAGGATGGGGCTCCCGCCCATACCTCCAATATCGTTGAAACCTGGGGCAAAGTTGAATTTCAAGGGCTTCTGGGCTGAAGAGATTTAGCCGTCGTCACCACCAGATCTCAACCCAATGGTCTATTCCATATGGTCCATCTCGGAGACTACGGCCTGCGGAACAATCACACGAGTGTTCCCAAACTCAAAGTTTCTCTCGTCAAGGCATGGGACCAGTTTATTAATAGGCTACGACGTGTAGTGGCGGCGAGGGGCGGCCATTTTGAATAAAATCATGTATTTTCGTTCTTCGGTACCTTATCATACATTAGATAATGTTATATTAAAAAAAATCACATTTTCTTGTGTCCAAGAATTTTCCAAGAACCATTTACAAAGAATGCTCATATTATTGCTGACTACAATATAAGACATAAAGCTTAGGTTGCACCGCCCGAACTTCGTTGTGTCTTTCCTTATGCGGTGAAAATATTTATCACCACTCGTTATTGTTAACATATGTTGGTCCTAGTCACCGCTCCGAAGGTTTAACGAGTGATGAGTGTCACTTCCAGCTCAACAACGCCCAGTCAAAGTTTGACACCACTGGACGCAAGTTCGTGAATGCTTTATTCCGTTAGGCCTATATAAAAATCATGAACGTTGGTTCGTCAGCTTTGCCTGAGCGTTGATTAAACCTTGCACGTGCTTTGGTAGAGCGTTGTTCAACGCTGTGGTTTTCCTGGTTTTCGATTTTTTCTGATTTATGTGCTCGCCACCACGCACAAAATGGGGAAAAATTGAAAGTACGGACGGTGCTATAACGATACAGCGCTGTATCCGGCGTTGCTATAGGTTTGCTTAACGGTAACGAGCGTTTGTCTGGCGGTATGGATCTGTGAGACTTCAATACGAACGTCAAACTAAAGTTCATCACTGCAACGAATCACTGCTTCACCACCTGAAACAGTTTTAGAAAACTCTTGTCTGCGAGTGAAACACTTTCAACTGCCCATCAAGGTTTGTGCAACGTTTAATCACAACCAAGGCAGTGCTGGCGAAGCAGTAATTAAGATTTTTGCGTAAGCTATGTAGACCCAAACTTCAATGAATTTGCGTCTAATGGTGCCAAACTTTGACTGGGCGTTGTTTTGGCAGTGGTGAACTTAGCGGAAAAAACTACTGCTCATCAACACTTGTAATATTTTGTACAGTTCCTAACTTTCGGAACAGTATGAGTGAACATAAGCAGTAGTCGACCGTATACGGCTTATTGCTTGAACGGTGGCCATCCTCTGGTGACCGGTAACAGGCTGTGATGAATTTTTGTCTCCGCTTCAGGAACGCTTCAGCAAAGTTCCTCCGGTGTAAACGAGACTTCAAAGATAAACTATCAGAATTATTGATAAATTTCATCCACTCAGCTTCGTAGTCAAAAGCAGTATACCGCTATACCAACTTTAAAACCCTGCCGAGTCAACGCCCACAGGCGTAGAACGACGCTCTATCATCGCTCGCGTTACCACGATTTGTTTTTCCCTTTTTGTGCGCAGTATCAAGCGTTGTCGAAATTCGGTTTATTCTCTCTCCTTTCAAGGAACGCTCCGACAGAGCTTGGGCGGTGAAACCTTGGCTAACATATGACTGACGTGAACTATAATTTCAATATGAATATATCTACGTATTAAAAATTATTAATAAAAGTTATTCTTATTTCTAATATAATTATTATTTTTTACAGTATAATGATAATGATAACTTTATTGAGATCTGAAAATGAACAGATTCATCAAGTTTACATAAGAAAAATAATCAAACTAATTTATCAATCTCCACATTAATAAAAATCAAGTCCTGTTAGACCATATTTGGTCTATAGGGCTATAATTTATAGGGGCTATAATGTCTATAATCTAATGAAATAAACATAAAATAAAATCTCAAACGTAAATCATTTTAACCCTAATGAGTTTGACTATCGAAATCAACGGGAGAGTTTGACTATTTGTTAAAAAAACACATGTCTTATTCATTAACTTACGGTACTGTATTTTTTACAAGTTGTTAGTATACATACTAAACTAATGTGTACCAAATTTCAATTGAAAATAATGAACATATAAGGAGAAATAAATACATAGGTATTTAAGATATTGGCAACTGAGAGACCAGAGTTGTGATTGGGTGGAGTGTGACCAAATCATAGCTTGCGTATGAAAATGTTGACAAATTCGTCCTTATTGGTTGACCAAACTGTATTTCTAGGTTGCCACACGTCACCAAAGTACAATTAATTCCATAATTTACAAGATTTACGGGTATTTATGACGATACGTAAATTTTTTATAATTTTTAAATACAAAAATATATTTGGTATTTATGTATGAACAAAGTCAATAAAGGGCAACAAATTTGTACGAATGACATGAAAGATATAAAATAATTCAAAAAAGATGTGCCTAAAAACACACTTCAAACTCATTAGGGTTAAGATAAATAATTCCGTAAAAGCCTCATGTGAATTAAGTAGGGTAATACAGCGTGTTATATTTTCCAATATGAGGACATTGGAATATTTATTTATTTTAACCTAAAGACTCTACTTAATTCACATGAAATTACACTATTATATTATCGTTCATCAAGTGCGATGTGTGAAGCAGAATTCATATTTTGAAATAATAACGAATTGAATTTATAAGACAACAGTATCCGAAGGACCAGTTATTTGAAACACAATAATTATGAATGCATGCACCAGCCTTTTCAACACATAGGTTATTTATTAGAATTAAAAGAATAAAGTATATAGGTTTGTAATATACGAGCTAGTGAATGTTCGATACACTGCAGTACACTAAATGATGATTATAAAAAATATCTAATCCATAAGTTTTAGAATCATGCAGGTGCTCTAACACTTGCAAAAATTTGCAGCGAGCAAACAAAAGTGTTTATTTAGATGTTAAATTAAATAATCGATTGCTAAAGTAAGCAGAAATATTATATTATAACTCATAACTTATGACTCAAAATGCATACAGTGTTATATATATTTCATTTTAATTTTTATATATAAGAATATATATAGGTATGTAATTTTTTAAAAACCATATTGTTTAAACCTATAGAAAAATATGCATTTTTATATTGAATTTACGGATAAAAATTTCCAGTTTAGATTGTAGATGGGAAAAAATAAGAAAAACGAAATAATGAAATGACAAGGCTTACCTTAAGAATCCTGGCAAATTGAGCTGTCAGATATGATCTCCCTGTCAGTAACACTCGTGTGTAACGTACTCCACCAGATTGCATTTCATAGGGAAAAAACAATGAGCAATGTTGTATATTATTATGTATGACCGTAGTAAAATTCAGCTTTGATATTAATTAATATTCCAACCTAACTAATTATATTTTTCGTCGTTTCTCTTGTGGTACACTTCATAAATTTAGTAAGATTTCCCAGAAGGAGACCCATTAGTCAAACCTATCTAATGACACACTTATTGTTATTTATAGTTTCTGTCACAGATAGCAGACTTGTAATTACAGAAAATTGAATTCTTTGAAGTTGATTATTGAGCTAAAAAAATACGTATTTTCTAATGTTTTTTAATCGAGTAAAACAAAATCATATATTTATTCTTATTGTGTTTTTCAAAGATACGCATTACTTATCCATTCTAAACTAATTTACATTTGAGAATATTTAATTTTTTTTATTTTGTTTATGGAATCATTTTAAGCATAATAATTTTGTAGATAAATGAATTTCATCCCTAGAGCTATCTACGGTTATCTATGTTTACTGTACCACAAATCTATTTTTGACTCAATTATGAAGAACAGAATTAACATTTTTATTGAGTCTACAAAAATGAGCAAGAAAAGGGTAACATACGAATTATCAGTCGGTACTACATCTTCGGTCATATAATAAAAACAATATAAAAATTATTATTATTAGAAAGCACTGTGTACGAATAATAATTTGTTAATTGTTTTTTCTTATATGACCGAGGATGTAGGACCGACCGAAAATTCGTAACTTACCCTATAGCCATATTTGGGAATGTTCAGGTATATGAACTAGTAATCTTATATGTACATATACAGAAACAACAGGGATGGAAATTTATACTTTAGAATAATTTCATTTTTGCATTGAGTAAACCAGCCTACCAATTAACTTTTTGTAAAATTATTTCGTTCTACAATTACAGATTAGGTAATCAACTATTAATATCTAATTTCGTCCAAGTAACTTATTTAGAATGATCACTATTAATGGTAATCATCTGTCTGTTCGTCACGTTGAAAATTATAATATGCACGGCAAGAAGCCGGTTGAATCGATACGAAATTGTTTTGAGTTGAATAACATTTAATCGTTTCAGTAACTGAATTATATTTCATTTTATTCAGTTGAGTATATCCGAGCTAAACTGTAGCCATGGATTAATGTTTTTAACAGCATGCGTATAATAATAGATGTAGAGAAGAGTTTTCTTCTCTTAATCTTATCTCTTCTATTGATACATTCAATAGAATTTCTTATCTCAGTGCCCTTCCTATGTCCTGTTTCCAGATTACGTGTCACAATCTTAATTAGTACTATCAGAAGAATGTCAGTCCGTCACACACACTGATATCATTGGAAGCTGTACCAAAGATACGAGAACACACTGTACTGCAGTAATAAGGATAGAACAATTTGTACTATCCTATATTCATAAATAAAGAACTATTCATTGAAGTCTAATAACAAAATTCAATCAGGGAAATGTGAAAGAAAATTATTCAAATAATAGATAATTTTAGTATACTTCAAATTTTAATTCTGAATCTACCGTCAATTTTAATTTTTATGCTTTCTCATGGACAATTTCGGACTATACGATTAAAATTTGTATACTAATTTGTTAGGTTAGAATAATAATATACGTCACATTAAATTAAATCCATGGAAGGTTACGTTTACAACCGCATTACAATTCACAAAATACAAAATTATAATGTATTGTCCGCAAGTTGTCCGCATGACAGTTGTTCGCTATGGTTGTCCACATATATAGCAGTTGTCCGCATGGTAGTTGTCCTAGAGCCAAGAAACATATTTATATATAAAATGGGTATATCAGGCAAAGCTCGTACTATGACAGTATATATGTACCTAAAAAAATTGGTCACTGTACGCAACTATTGCTCGCTATATAGCTTTAGGTGACCGGTATATTTTATCCCTGTAAGTTCCACCCCGGTATATTCCACCTGGGTAAGTTCCTCCCCACTTTATGGATTTAATAATAATATTAATAATAGTAATAATCTATTATTTTTTGTATAATACTAAGTAACTTTATTTAAATGAAATTTAACCTTTTGTTTACCAGTCGCAAGCTACAAACTCAGCGTATTCTTGGAAGTTTTTCACAAAAATGTTTGCTTATTTTGGTTCCAACACATGAAGAAGGACAGCTGAACAAATTCCTAACTACGGTTTTATAAAAAAAATATGGTGGAGATACGCAGCTCATGACAATATGTTATATATAAAAGTGTTAATATGTATGGGTGAGTATTTAATTATATATTTCACAATTAAAAATATGATCGGAGAAATTTTTTTTTTTGTTACATTTTCTCTTATGGAGCAGCTTTGGGTGGGAATCTATCTTTTTTAATTATTCACGGTCCGATTTACCAAAAACTATGCAGTCATCTGTAGAAACTAATTCTTAGACATTTTTGTTTGTATACATATTTTTAAATATTAGATATTTAAATTTTTTGGGAAATTGCTAATTTTTCAAAATTTAATAACTAAGTGAATTTTCAATCTATTTTTTGTTTGTTTATTGTCTAAAACATTGGTAATCCAATAATAAAATTTCATCAAAAGTTTTTAGAATTTTGAGAAAATAGAAAATATGTAATTTTCAATTATTTTTCCTGAAAAAGAAATATTAAAAGCATAATTTTGAATTGAAAATAATAAAAAAATTGATCCACATTCCATTCATTCTATTTTTTTCATTTTGTACTTTGGTTGGCCAAAATCAGTCTGAATATGACGACGAAATTAAAATTTTAAGATGGTACTTATTGCAAAAATATATTCCTCACAAAGTTCAACTTTATAACAGCCAGTGCATGCAAATACCACTTCACGCAAACATTTCTCGTTACAATTGCAATATTTCTAGTACGTTTTTCAACATTTTGTTTTCGCATTTTCGTGTAGAAGAATATGAAGATTGATTTTAGTCATAAATAGAAAATGTATTATTTTCTGATTTCCTACCACCATCCTCCTTAAATGTCAATTTTGAATAGGAAGAATTGGTTTCCCAAAGTGGATCCGGTTAAATTCGAATTCAGCATGCTATTTTACTGCCTAGGATGAATTTTCCTGCATTAATGCAGAAGTGAACATCTCAGTCAGTTATTGTTACGTATCTGCCCATTATACCCAGAAAATATAGTGTATTCATTCAATATCATTTAAATTAGAAGCTAACTACAGTGTTTATTTTAAGGCAATAAAGGACAGTGATTTGATGCTACATCCAGAACTAATATGTTAAAAAGTTTGAATCTCAAACTAAGCCCTTCAATAAAGCTTTTCAAACAAGGTAAAATACTACAAAGAAGAAAACCTAACCCTCCAACCCACTGTAGTGATGAATGAATTGTAATTGTGAATAACTTTACTATCTGCTCAATGTGCTCATACTATAGTCTGTAACTTGCATATTAGTTAAATTATAGGCTTCAAATAATGGTACGTAAGCAATATTGTTTGTTGTAAAAGAAGTAATATTTTTGATCTTTTTTATAATTTAATTTGTTATTCCATTTATTCAATTATTAACCCGATTTGCAGTTTTAGAGGATAGTGCTAATGTTATGCAATTCAACTAAGAAGTCTTAGATCTTTGTGTTATATAGGTAGGTGTGTTAGAATAAAATCTCCACTTAGCGAAAACGGAATACTATTCTTAGGTTCTTTAATCAAGTAATGACATGTGGTGATTGAAACTATTTTGAAATAAACAATTTATTCATGAACACATAATATACATAAATTTTCTAAAATTAAATTTTAATGATCGATTAGTATTCACGGCCCTGAAAAACCCATATTAAGGCTTTTAGAGCAAATTTGTTTGCCCTAAAAGTAATATTTTTTCAGGGCAATGGTTTTGATTCTAGGCTATTTGAGTGAAATAAAACGAGAAGACTCCTTCTTCACAACATTATCTATTGAAAATAAAATACAGTACAGCGTTGAAGTCTGAACTCATATACAAAATTTAGTTAACTCTAAAGCTGTAACACTGCTACAAGGAGGTCTGAAGCTAACCCCAGTAACACTAGCGTAGCGTGGATCGCCTTATTGAGGACTGAACAGTGGAACACAGATTAGCCAGAGACTACAGTATTTATAGAAGAGATTGAATAAAGGGAATACCAACAGTTGAAGGTTGATATCTGTAGAAAGGCATTCAGGCAATTAGCCACGCCTCAAGATTTTATTTTCTTTGACGAAATAAAGCTAAAATTAACTAGACAGTTTCATTATAAAATTGCATTGTTAACTTTTTAACAATGGTAGAGTATGAAAACCAGCTAATCGCGCGTATTTCATTCAATTCATATAAGGCATTTTATTAGGCATTCCTAATCGTAAACTGTCATTCAATGCATGTATTTCAAAGAGTTACAACCTTCTAAAAGGTAACAACAAGATTTCATCGCAGCGGTAACAATACCAATTTAAAATAGAAATAATACTATTATTTAATTATTTATTAAATTCAAACAATTAATTTTTAATAATACATTTTTAATGTGTTAGAAGGTTTTACAATACCTTCTACAATGTGTGTGGATTTCATTTTCTATCACCTCTTCATTTGTTTTTATTGTGTCTATTTTTAACACCTTTCTCGGTGACTGTATTCATGGAGAATCTTTTCTGCATCCAGGAGCACTATTATCAACTGGTGGTAGGCGCTTTTAGTCACGGAGAAAATCTTGTTTCTAACTGATTCTTCTAATCCCTTGTATTGTTTGACATGAGCAATATGGCCTTTCGAAGCAGACGTTAAACTCATTACTGAATTACTACAGGTAAATTTCATCAAAAAATAAATCATTTAATGTAAATTACTAAGCCCAATTTTTGAGGATCTGTATAGGCACTAACCGAGAAAAAGTCAAATTGATGATAGAAATTCTTCTATCATCTTGAGTAATCAAATTTCGTAATAATTTTAAAATTCACTTATTTATCAATTTATCATTCAAAATATTCACCAACATCAGCACCTATTATTATTAAAACATTAGCACATATAATTCTCTTTTTTAACATCACACATTCAATTCTAGATAATTAGAAACAATTGAACCTTCTAAAAACATTCTTTCACACATCATCTTAGTGACTCTCTGTGTTGAATGCTTCATTTCAATATGCCTAGCGAAAGGATCGCATGGTATGAATTTGTGAGTCATCAATTAGCTAAATAGAAATTTTCCAAAGGATTTAAAAGATATTTAGAACTGTGTATATTATATTGAGGAAAGAATCAATGCACTTGTATATATAAGTTTACTATTTAATAATAATTGAATAATAAGTCACTTGATATAAAATATAAAAATTGTTAGAAAGTGAGGTGCAATGCCTTATTCAATTGGAAAATATTTTATTAATTAATGCTGCAATATTTACCTCTTAAATATGGATTAATATGGATATATAGTATGCAGCTTGAACTTTAAATATAATGATATACAAAACTGTGAATAGACAGCTCCCGTTTTTATTACTTAATCACGACTCAGTCTTATTACCAAATGGTGATAAGGTCGATGTTTGCCACAAATAATTATATAATTGTCACTCCTTGATTAATCATTTCATCTTCTATGAGCTATACTGAAAGAAAATAGTTATTATAGTTCGAGTATTAAACCTATTAAACAATGTTCCCGTATTTTTCGCCAGAAATAGTTGATGCTCTTTGATAAAAGTTCAAAGTATAGTGAAATTATTAAAAGTCATAAAATTCAATCATAGCTTAACTCTCACTCATTATAGGTCAGTGATTAGGTTATTCAGCGCATAAAACAGTTATTGTATGTTCTGTGAATATTTTTTTGGTAGTAAGGTAAGTTCCAAGTTATTGGTTTGCTCTACATTAGTTTTTTTTACATTGTAAAAGTTATTATACGCACAGCTGACAATTTCAAAATTAAAGACTGATTATAGGTTATTTTCTTTACAATTACCACAACAATAATATTTACAAACCTTTATCCACCATAAATGTCCATTATTACTTTTAAACTTATATGCTCAGAAAAAACAAAACCCTAATATATGGATTTAAGCATTCTTTTAAAAATATGATTAGTGTTTCATGCTATTCAGTTTGTTAAAAACATGAATTAGTGATTTCTAAGAGGGTGTTAACTCATATTTCAGAATTTTTTATTTGTGGATCGATTACTTTGAAATTTTCAAAGTGTGAGTAACTTTGGAAACTAAAGCCATTTTTTCCCATTACTTTTTGAGAAAATTGATTTATTTGATCGTACATAATAATATGTTTAGTGAAAATTGAAAGGGATAAAAGTTAAAAAATAGAAAAATAGAAGAGTTTAGAATCATTTTAATATTTAGCTACAGATTTTCTTTCCAGTTTTCTTTTGATAAGAAATTTTCGATGATAAACCAAAAATTAAATAAAAAATCGAAATTTTTGTTTTTGATCTGTAATAAAGACATGATACTATACAAATTGTGAATTTGTTACAAATCCTCCAAGGATTTCAAAACAGTCTTTGGTTTTCTTGTGGCGTGAAAACTCATTGACTTCTATTCTTTATTAAGTTGAACATTTATACTCTGCAGAATAGCCAAAAACGTAAAATATCTAAGCGAAATGTAAAATTTATCGTCATGGATAAAGTTAAAATTCAGTTTTCATGTCGCTCTGTCAACTACAAACGATATATATTTTTATATTTTCCATATATTTAACTGTGAATTACATATTATAGCTATATGAATAAATTCCACAAATGTCATAAGTGATTTCATATCTGTATTTGAGTCAAGTTAAATTTCAGCAAAATATTGTATTTTTGAGAAAATGAAGAATTTTTAGTTAATCGTAAATTCAAGAATAATAGGAAACTATGAGATTATATGCTAGAATAAAACTAAGACAGTATTAGAATCCTTGTAATATTTCCAACCATTATACCAAAAAATATTTACCCTTAAAATTTAAATAAATAACTTCTTATATGAGCTGTGCATTGCAATAATGTTTAAAGAATTTTTCTCTAATTCTATCTTATGACATAAATGAATTGCTGAACCTAACTTACCGGTTATGTACCTTGACTGCCTCATCTAAGGTTTATAATTGCTAGTATTTATTTATAGCAGCTGTTATGTATTACTATTTATCTAAGAAAATTTGTTTATTTAGCTTCTACTTAAAAAAAGTACATTAAATAATCGAAAATAAAATAAGTATTTCTATTATAACAAAAGTTAGACGAAAACTCAAATTATATATAATTTATTAATTATTTCAATTTATTATTAAGGATGCATTTCCGGTGGTCTAAAATGAAAAGCTTTTAACCATTTCTAATCAATTTGTTTACCTATTTCATGAGATCAACTCAATTATAAAAAAAAATATTAAGTCTGAGGTAGGCCAATGATAACGCAAATTACTAGTAAAAATTAACTGATTACGAGTTTATGGAATTATGGCTGCCTTAATATTATAATCTGTGTTTAATATTTCAGAATATCAATACCGGACCAAAATAATACAGATATTGCTATATCTAATCAAAATTTAACTTTGTGGGAAAGGGTTCAAACTCAACAAATTATTCATCTTGAAAGGTTTTGAATACTGAAATAAATAGAAATAGAAATTTGTAATATAGTAGATCAGTATCATATTTACTTTAGAGGATCGATCATATTAGGCATTGGTTTTTCTTTTTGATTTATATATCTCTTCTGAAGATGAATTTGATAATCAATTTGAAAGCTTGAGTTAAATAGAATAATTACAACGCTGTTTTTACAAAACCTTACAAAATATAACTGTTGATAATGTAACTTTCTAGCAACTAAGGCATGTAATCCGAGAGCATTTGACTGCAGTTTTATTAAACGCCACGACTCTCCTGTAACTTCTAACTAACTTCTACATTATCGCCTGTAGTGAGTTGGTATCACATGATTGCAGAAGTACACACTCTAGTTCTGGTGTTGAACTTTGGTAATAATGTCTCTCCGGACTAACACACTAGCTAAAACTTTTCACAGTCGTGTGAATACTCTCGCCTATGAAGGACTTAATTAGTTTGGTTTATTTTGAATAGAGCTAAAGATGGTTTATTGTGAATAGAATTAAAGATGGTTTATTGTGAATAGAACTAAAGATGGTTTATTGTGAATAGAACTAAAGATGGTTTATTGTGAATAGAACTAAAGATGGTTTATTGTGAATAGAACTAAAGATGGTTTATTGTGAATAGAATTAAAGATGGTTTATTGTGAATAGAATTAAAGATGGTTTATTGTGAATAGAATTAAAGATGGTTTATTGTGAATAGAACTAAAGATGGTTTATTGTAAATAGAACTAAAGATGGTTTATTGTGAATAGAATTAAAGATGGTTTATTGTGAATAGAATTAAAGATGGTTTATTGTGAATAGAACTAAAGATGGTTTATTGTGAATAGAACTAAAGATGGTTTATTGTGAATTGAACTAAAGATAGTTTATTGTGAATAGAACTAAAGATGGTTTATTGTGAATTGAACTAAAGATGGTTTATTGTGAATAGAACTAAAGATGGTTTATTGTGAATAGAATTAAAGATGGTTTATTGTGAATAGAACTAAAGATGGTTTATTGTGAATAGAATTAAAGATGGTTTATTGTGAATAGAACTAAAGATGGTTTATTGTGAATAGAATTAAAGATGGTTTATTGTGAATAGAACTAAAGATGGTTTATTGTGAATAGAACTGAAGATGGTTCATTGTGAATAGAACTAAAGATGGTTTATTGTGAATAAAACTAAAGATGGTTTATTGTGAATTGAACTAAAGATGGTTTATTGTGAATAGAACTAAAGATGGTTTATTGTGAATAGAACTAAAGATGGTTTATTGTGAATAGAACTAAAGATTTTTTATTGTGAATAGAACTAAAGATGGAAGGACATATTAAAATCGATTAGCTATCTTCAAAATTTATAAAAAAAATTATAACTATAAAATTGAATGAATGAAAAAAGAATAGTATATTCTTCATTGTTTCAGGATATTGGACATTTATGACTGTTTCTTTGAGAGAAATTCTAAACGAATTCAATTTCAATTTTTTTCAATCAACTTAATAAAAATAGTAGTTATATCAAAATATATACTAAAGTTTCACATAGAAACATATTATTTTCTAGTGAATTAAAAATGAGTGGTATCCAACTAATCAGAAAAAGTAAAGATTAAATTAAACATTCATTATTTGAAACATTTACTATATAAAACTCACAGAATGATAAAAAGAATACATTTAAAAGTCAACAAAAAAATTGCATCTTTGATTTAAATAAATTAATATTAATTTCTAATTACGCTAGAAAAAAAAAAGATGCCATTTTCACACTTTTAGTATTCCATAAATATGCATATTTTATAAACAAAGTTCACATATTATAATTACATTAATGAGAAAGCATCAGGGCTAGATTTTACTCTGTATATTGCACATGTTTTAATGACAACGAATTGCTATTTGTATATACAAGTTCTGTTATCACTTAAGTGAAAACTTCACGCTGGATAATTAATAACCTATAGATTTATTTAAATATGTATATAAATATAGTTACATCTACAATCTACATATATACCATTTTTCCCGTAAATTAAAGAATGATATATTGTACAGTTATGAATGCTACAAAATATTAACCCTAGTAACTTAGCCCTTAAAAGTTTTGTCATATAACCTAGCTGCCTTTCTAAAAGTCGTACAAAATCATAACAAATTGACTTTTCGATATATATTCTACATAAAAACCTTTACTTGATATTTACACATTCATTGGTGAATGCCAAATAATAATTTTCGATTTGAAATTAAATAACAAACAAAGGAAAAAATTCTTATGTATTATGATATGGGCGGGGCTTGCCACACTGTACGGAGCTTGGTGTGCGCAAATATTCTCGCACATCTAACAAAGCCGCTATGGGTTACATTTAACTGGTTATAGTGAGATAAACTCAAACACACTCGTGCATCTCATGACTAGAGAGAGCTCTGATCTACTTCTACCATATTTGAATAAATACTTACCATTATTATATAACCTTCGTTTTTGTCTAATCATATGAAATTATGTGAAAAAGTAAATGTCATGAAAAACAGCTTCCAAATCGGTATAACCCTAATGAGTTCGACGTGTGTTTTCTAAGCCCATCCTATTTAAATTACTTTATATCTTTCATGTCACTCCTTTAAATTTATCGACCTTTCTTGACTTTGTTTCTACATGAATACTAAATATTTTTTTATTTAAGAGTGAAAAAAATATTCATGTATCGGCGTAGATCACGAAATTTAGGAAACTAATTGTAATGTGGTGACGTGTGGTAACGTAGAAATACAGCTAGCTTCCCGCTAAACACACTTTCATCCACGTTAACATTCCACCCGATCACAGCTCTGCTCTCTCAGTTGCCTATGTCTTATATACCTATGTATTTATTTCTCCTTATGTGTTCAATATTTTTACTTGAAACTTGATAAATATTAGTTTAGTATTTATACTAGAAACATGTAAGAAATACAGTACCGTAGGTTTATAAATAAGACATGTGTTTATTTAAATATATAGTCAAACCTACCCGTACATTCTGATAGTCAAACTCATTGGGGTTAAAATTAAAGCTATTGATAATTTTACATGAGGATGAGCACGCCTGTGTCTGAATCAGTTTACTTGGGTTTAGACGTATAGAAGAATGAGCTTACTTTTAATTTCATTGAATAAATGTTATTCTAGTGATAAATAAACACCATAAATTTGTAATGTCATTAAGAGTTAAAATGTTTTCAAAATAATTACCATTAAACTTAACACACTTTTTCGTAATAATATCTGAAATAATCTAAGTTTGATGTTCGAATTGATCAAAAAAGAACGTGAATCTTTGTAAAGAACCTAGATCTATGATAACTACATAGATCAAGGTAATCGAAGACTGAAAACATAATTATTAAAAAGTCTTTAAATGCTCAAATTGATACAAAATGAAATAATAGCCATAAAGAAAGCCATTAAAACGAAAACTGTTTTATATTAATTGGGACATAGAGATATTATAGATTCTACTTATAAAAAAATAAGATCGTTTACTGGCCATTGATTATACATAGCTGAGTGAGTTTATTTTCTTCATTAAAAATTGATAGTTGTGAATTGAATAAACAATGAGAATTTGATAAATTGAGAATTAAATGTGGTGAATTTTAGATAATATCAAATTGGTACTTTCAATCTTCTTGTTGAGTTATTCCCATTAATTCAGAAATTTCAATTTTAGGGGATTTAACCAAATTGATTTTCTTGAGAATAATAATTGATATATTTGCAACTATAAGCAAACTATTCAATGTGACAACAGACATGGACGCATTACGAAATCCAAATTGCTGAAGAAGTGATCCTCCACAAGTTGATCCTATGAAATATCCAAGAGCAAGAAAAGATGCCCAAAGTCCCGATACAAGTCCGTAAGTAGCCAGATCTTTTGGCAAGCCATAGTTCAAAGCTTCTTTCTGGGCACCAATGAACGAGACCATACAAGTGTTACCTAGACCGATACCGTTGATCGACAATGCTACTATTATGAGTCCGAGTGAAGGCTGGAGTGGTAATCCTGGTGCAGGACCTAAAAGAATATACCCGATAATATAACTGGTACATCCCATTAGTATAGCATATCTATATCCGATATATTTATCCCCAACTAGCGCCCAAATAGGTGTGAAGATAGCAAAAAATAAACCTGTTGCCAGGTACATCAGTCCTACAAACGCTGGTGAAAGATCAAACTGGTTCAAATGATAACTGAGGGTGACATTTAGGAAACCAAGATTAAAGAAACCAATCGAGTTAGCAAGCATGAGCAATGTGAATTCGTAATTTCGGATCAAATGTAACACATTGAAATTACTTTTGCGAGATTGAATATCAACACCAGGAAGTATGATGTAAATCATAATTCCAGTCGCTACGAAAAATGACCCAATTGCAGAGAAAGGTGCTATGAAACCACCAACTTCATAAAGAATACCTCCAAGAGAAGGGGCAATTATTAATCCAATTGCGAAACAAGTTTCTAAAGCTGATACGATGTACATGTTGTCATGAAATTCATTTGTAGCGATACTGAAAGAAGCCGTTAAAGCGCAGGAGTTTCCAAAAGCTTCTACCATTCGTATCAAAAATGAAAATACGATAAATGTTATTCGGTCTTGAATATAATCTAAAAGTCCAAATGAAATGGAAGAGACTGCAACTGTAAAAAATCCTGTTAGCAGCATGGCTTTAGCACCAATGGCTCTGATGAATTGCCCCAGAAACGGAGAGAGGAGGAAACAAGTCAGTTTGTAGACACCGAACACCATACCGACGATGGTTGAAGAGACGCCCTTAGAAGTTGCGACTGACGGGTAGAAAGGTGATTGAATGGCGTCTGTTAAACCGTTGCAAATGTGTCCTACACACAAAGAAAATAGAAGAACTTTCTGTCGTTTGTTTAGTTTAAGCATGATGATCACTTGAACATTAGTTCTGAAAAAATACCTCGAATTATAATCTTGGTTCTACTATATCTGAAAGATTGAAAGGTATTTATTAGAATGAAAAATAAATAATTAACATTTTATCCAAAAACAATCAACAGTGACTAATTAATACAGAATGTATAAACTTATAACGTATATATTCTATTTTGTTATGTACAAACCGATTACAATGTTGCTGACAATAACTATATGACATAACACGACTGACATAAATTATTATTTCAACATGAATAATGAATATATCTGTGAAATAAAAATAATTTCACTCTTAAAAATTACTTTACCAACTAATGTAATATATATAATTTAAAATCTGAAAAGTAAACAATTTAGTACAAGCTTCACGTGAATTAATTAGAAGCATTTGGCTATAATAAAAATATATTTCAAAGTGCATTGGAATATATATTGACTTATAACCTGAAGCAAAAACTCAATTCACATGAGGCTTCTACGGAATTATTTATTTTGTGAATTAGTTACAAAAGTCTTGTTTGTATTTATTTCATTTGTTTTACATAGTCTGTTTACTAAGTATGAGATAATTGAATTTTTATGAATCCATTTCATTTTCCGTTTTTGAAATAACCGGTTTTTCTTCTTATATGCGTTTGATTCATCGAAACCTGGACAACGTTAATAAAAACGTAAGCTGATTCATATAAATTCAGAATCCGCGTAAAAAGAAGATCTATAGGTACGTGTACAATGGGCCACAAGCGATTTTTCACGCATACCAGTGTTATAGTTTATCAAGTTCAGTATGTGGAGCAGCATTAATATTTGAAATAATGACGAAAGGAATTTGAAATATGCAGTGAGACAATATAATGGAACTCACGGAAAGGTTTCAATCTCAACGAGAAATCCATATTATCAGAGGTTATTTAAACTCAACGTTGAAGGTTTAATCAGGTTCCAAGCTTTCGAATAGAGATTTTTCTACTCGAAAGCTTGAAACCTGAAAAAACCTTCAACGCTAAGTTTAAATAACCTCTTAATTATACCATAAGACACGATATATTAATGTTGCACACTATTATTTACTTAGGTTACATATATTTCGGTCCTTAAATAAAAAATATTTAAATAGGGTAAGCATATAGGTCTAGAATTTGCAAACTGTTCACCATTCAATACTCTACAGTACACTGAATTATAATTATCAAAACTATTTGCTGAATCTTTTAAAATTTAGAAACAGGTGTTTTAACACTTGTTCTAATTCGTTAAGATGGGAAAGTAAACATAAATATTTACTTAAATTTTAAATAAAATCTTCGGTTACTAAAGTTCGAAGTAACTACATAATGTAACTTATGACTCAAAAAAGACACAATGTTATATCTTATTGGAATACATTTTTAATCAATGAATGTGATTCGTAAAAACTATTGTTTATAAGCCTATAGGAAAAAATATGCATTTATATGTTGAATTTACAAAGAAAGTTTTAAGTTTAGATTGGTAGAAAATTATAAAAGAAAAGAAATATTCAAATAACAGAGCTTAGCTTGAGAATTTCGGTAACTGTCAGATGTGACACTGGTGTCTAATTTACTCTCCCTATTGTATTTCATGGAGGAAAATAAAGCAAGTTGCATATTATTATACATGGATACAAACTTCAGTATGGATATTTATGTACATTCTAATCTAATAATTTACAGTTATTTTCACTTTTAGTTTTTTGTCAGAGATAACAGACTTATGAGTTTAAAGACAGAAAAGTGATCTTCTTATAAATTTGATTACAGAGCTTAGAAATTTACTTATTTTCTTATATTTTTCATCGAGTAAAACTAAATAATAGATATGTTTTACATTGCGTGATTTTTCAAAAAAAATCGGGTGGAAACTGAAACTGAAATAACCGCAAAACCAAAATTCTGAAAAGTAGAGAGAATAAATTCCGGAAAAAATGGAAATATGGAAAACCGAAAATACTGAAAAAAATATGAAAAAATAATTCATGAAAACTGAAATATGGAAGAATCGGAAATTTTGAAAACAGAAATTCCAGAAAAATCGAAAATATTGAAAATTCGAAAAAAAAAAGATCTGAGAAACCGAAAATATGGAAAACCGTAAATCCGAAAAAACAGTAAATCCAAAAAAAAAATGAAAAACATGGAGCACCAAAAAATCGGAAAACTGCAAATCTGAAAACACGTGAAACCTACAATCTGGAAAACATAAATCCTGAACAGCATTCGTACAATTATAAATATAGAGAAGAGTTTTCTCCTCTTAATGTTATCTCTTATAGAATTTCTTTTCTCTGTTCCCCATCACATGTCTTGTTCACAGATTACGTGTCACAATCTTAATTACAACTATCGGATGAATGTCAGTCCGTTACACACTGATATTATTGGAAGCTGTACTCCAGTAAATCGGATAGTACAATGTTCCTATAAAAAATATATTGCATTGAAAATTAAATGTAAATAAAACATGATCGTTAAAAGCTGCTATAATAACTATATTCCAATAGGTGCAGTTGAGGCAAATGATCTTTAATTATATTTTCTCTGTTGGCTAATGGCTAATTCCACCGACTTTTACTAACTCTGATTAGTAAAGTTTATTTTATACAATTACATTTTATAAATAGTTAGAAATTAGTCGAGTGTTTCATGTTGTTAGCATTTTCATAGTGACTCATTTTCCAGATATATTCCCCATCCATCGGCAAATTAAGAGTGAAGTCAAAGAATATTTAGGGGTACGATGATTCCTTAATCTGCAGTGCCACTTTTTCTAACATATCTGTTCTGGTCTTTGTAATTGAATATCTCTATAATTCTTTCACTAATAATAATACAGCTCATACATTTCTTACAAATTATATCTTTGTGAAATTTAGTTGAAAATTCACTGCTATACTTATTTAAAAAACAAATTGATCGAATTGACTATTGAGTACTATGCCGACCATATATTAAAACTAACCTTAGGAAATTTTGGAAAGGTAATTAATAATATGTTTTTGTTTTTTTTACTGTTGTTAAATGCATTTGTTATGTACCGATTAGAATAAAATAACTAGAAAAATTAGAATAACGTAAAACATTTATAGTTATTAGTTTTGTAAAATGAAAAAGTAATTATAAATTTAGCCTAAAATTTAGAAATATAACACTGTGGTTATAATTTGTCCAATATTTTCTTTGCGAATATCTCATCAGAAATATTTACACAAGTATTATTCATTAACTACTGTACTTTTCCGTTAAAAATAACGGGTCATCATCAATACCAATTTAGTACTCGTTATTACGTTATATTTAATGAATTCATTTAAAATTAAATTTTCTGCATTGTCTGATTTTTTTTATAGATAAAATGCATTTGAAAATTCAACCAAAACAAGAAAAATTAAAATAACAAGTCAAATTATTCCAGTACGTATCATTGATGGTGTGCAGAAAGTTCACCAGCCTCAATTCACCGCCGGAAAGTTCACTGCATTCAATTCACCGCATGGAAAGTTCACCGCATGGAAAGTTCACCGCAACTCAATTCACCGCAACTCAATTCACCGTAAAAACAATTTAATACAAAATGTAACAATGATATGAAAAATTATAACAATAATAAGAAACTAGATAAAAATGATTTACGTTAAAAATACAGGCTTGTTTTGGGAATATTAAATGAATATTACTGAAAATATGAAATTAAATGATATTTTATTTATGAATATATGAAATAATATATTATTACTGAATATATTAAACAATATATTATAACTGAAGGTATTGAAATAATAAATTATTACTGAATATATGAAATAATATAAATTAATAAACGATTATTGTTTCGACATTAATTTCTTTTTGGGTAGTATTTATTATATTGTGTGTGGGTGGTGCATTTCCTTCATAGGCTCAAGATTCATTGGTTACTTCGAAGATACGTGACTTGGACGACCAGACACATAAGGACATCGTAGGTGTCCCAAATATTATTCAGAAATGTTAATTGTATATATTCTTTTTAAAGAAATTAGACCAAAAGGCTTTCAATGAACAAATGACTTCGGTACATCCAAATATATGGAAATTTTTGGAAAACATCAAGCAAGAGCATAAAGCTGACCGAAATAAAAATTGAACAATTAGTTGCTGGTGGGATACCTACCAAGGGAAGGAAGGTCTACACTCAAACTCTGCTCGTTTACAAAGACTAGTGTTGGCCTACGATGAAAATTTCGATGTCCTAGAATATGTACGAGACATTTCATATAATTTAAGTTTTTAATTATTATAATGCATTGTTTCCTATTAGTATTTAATTCTGCTATTTGTAGTCATATTACTGCCACGAATACTCATGAAGAGTTATTTTTTATATATAATGAAAAAAAATTCTATCCATTATAATACATATATGCATCCACTTGTCAAACCTTTTATTAACCTTAAATGAAAAAAAATATCAATAAACATAACTTGAATTGAAATTTACATATATGCGGTGAATTGAGTTGCGGTGAATTTTCCATGCGGTGAATTGAGTTGCGGTGAACTTTCCGACGGGAATTGAGGGCGGTGAACTTTCCTGTAATCATCATTGATACCAAGCCTGTAAAATCGGACACCAAATAAATAAATTAACTAATTTTTAAATATACCCACTACGGGTATTATTAGAATAGATTCAATTCAATACTTTTATATTTGCATACTCTATTCCATGCTCAAAAAAATAATCACATCAATATTAGGTTGTAAAAACTTTCTCAAAAATGTGTTTAATATTTCATGTTATTCAGTTTGTTAAAAACATGTTTGTTATTTCGAAGAACATGTTGTGGAGGTAGTTTGGTTTATTAATGAGAAAAAAGTTCAAAGCAAATTTGATTAAAATGTAATTCAAATCATAAGTAATTCCCAGGAAATTCTTGGAAGTTCACCACTTAAGTAAATATTACGTTCATCCTTTATGTATTTATAATGTATAAATATTAATATTAAATTTTGTATTTTTCTTCTACATAACTTATATTTGGTAATAGTTATATTATAGTTTAAACTGTCTTAATGTTTAACATTCAACTTCGACATATTTAAAATCAACTTTATAAGATCATTTTGTGTCTTTAAACTCAATAGTCTGCTATCTATGACTGATAACTCTATGTGTGTCATTAATTTGTTAATACATAAATATCCAAAATGAATTTCACTACTGGCATATATAATAATATACAAAGTACATTACTTTCTCCCATAAAATGCAATCTGGTGGAGTACGTTACACGCGTGTAACTGACAGGGAGATCATATCTGACAGTTCAATTTAGTTACCAAGATTCGCAAGCTATGCTTGGCTTAGAAATAAAGTATAATATTTAGGAGAATTTTTGTGTGATAGCCTAATTTAAGTAGATTTATATTATTTTAATTTGACCGATTTATGGTTTGAAAAACATTACATACAATGTATTTACATGAAAAATACATGTGGGTCAGAAAGGATGCCACATTTAATAACTTTTATAACTCAAAAACTAGTTATATATAAATCATAAAAACTAGAATTAATTAATTTACACTGAAAATGATCATTTCTTTCAGTAGCATATACTACACAGTATGGCATCTCTATTGCTCCGCCCTGTATAATTCAAAGTTTGCCGTATATATTCATTATACTCTTCGAATGATGGAGAGGAATATTATTATCATACAATACGATATTATATGAAAACAATGATTATTAAAGTATACTCAATTAATTGTTCCACTAAAACACAGATTAATAATAACGTTGTCATTTTTTGTCATTGTCTCTGATAACCCTTCAAAATACAAATTTAAGTTTTATGAATATAGTATATGAACTGTTTAACCCTAGTGACCTGACGCTGACGCAGGTGCGCTCGTCCTCATGTAAAATTATTAATTGCTTTAATTTTAACACTAATGAGTTTGACTATCAGAATGAACGGGAAGGTTTGAGTATGTGTTAAAAAATACGTCTGATTTATAAACCTACGTTACTGTATTTTTTACATATTGTTAGTATGTATATGGTATACTAAACTAATGTGTACAAAATTTCAGTTAAAAATATTGAATATATATGGAGAAATAAATACATAGCTATGTAAGACATTGGCAACTGAGAGAGCAGAGCTGTGATTGGGGGGAGTGTGACCCAATCACAGCTTGCGCCTGTGTCTGTACTCTATGAAAAGGTTGACAAATTCGTGCTTATTGGCAAACCAAATTCTATTTCTACATTGCCACACGTCACCACAGTGCCGATACATAAATATCTTTTTACTTTTAAATATAAAAATATACTTGGTATTTATGTAAGAACATAGTCAAAAATGGCCAGTAAATTTAAAGTAATGAAATGAAAGATATGAATTAATTTAAAAAGGATGTACCTAGATAACACACGTCATACTTATTAGGGTTAATATATTTAATATAATATACCATATATTTGAATAATATTTTATATTGCTATACTAGTGAGGAATATTTAAAATAAATATATCTCAATACTCTTTTTATTTAGTGTCGATAATATTTTCATTCTTAATCAATCAAATAAAACTTATTTTAGATAGTTTTTTAAATGCTCTATTATAAGAAATTATCACTATCACTACTAAAAAACAATCATGGTTTTGTTTTATTCTACAGACAGTACCGAGTCATAAAAAAACTTTTTTCTATTCTCCAAAGTTTTTGATTGAAGCAATCATTTCTGATTAACCCCCATTCAAATTACTGCCAATTAAAGCAAGTAAATTGGTTAGGTGGGAGTTTCTCCAATTTGCCAATTTACCCAAACAGTCAATTTGAAGCTAATGTTCCGTTGCTAAGTTGCATCTAACTGCAATTGCTAACACTGAAATTAGATTAAGAAATTAAAATATAATCTTTTTGAGAAATATTTCGATTTATCTCATGTATTTACTTTTACGAATTGGTAAATATTAAGAATACAATAAAAAATTGGATGTCCGATGACTTCTTAATTCAGTTAAATATCAGCCAATGCCATTTTATCAGAATGGAAGAAAGGAGACTTTTTAATGTCATAAAAATTCTACACGAGTTCGGTATTGGAAGAGAGAAGTTCTAGAGTCAAAGATTATGATTTTCAGAAGAAAATTCTAAACTTTAGTCGATTCTCATTTCCATTTATATTTGATATTGAGACTCATTGAACAGTATGAAGATGTATAGGGAATTATACAACACTGAAAAGATTGTATAGTTTGTATACTATACACTATACAGTGATTGTCAATATTACTGCAGAATTACAAGAAATATTTATTTTTCGTGAACGATGTAATTAGTGATCTATGTATTCATTGAATATAGTTTATGGGTTACATAATCTTTTGGATGCCGGAATTTTGAGAGGTCTGGAATAAATCCGTACTTTTATGCAACATTTCCAAAGCTGATTTTGCAAATGCCTGACGAATTCTGCTCTGCAACTCAGTTTTCTGAATCTGATTGAAAAACTAAAATAAGACTGGAGTGAATATAAATAATTATCATAATTAACGTGTGTAACAATGAAAACGGGGCAGAAAATTCCCCCATACCATTTGGTCTCCAACACGGCTGTTCGAGGTGCATGAAGTTTGTTTCTGTACCGTTAGGGTAAAATCCAACTGTAATGACAACTGTGTGTTTAATCCCCTGTGAAAATGAAAATGTTCTTCATCATAAAACAATAGAAGCTGAAGGGAATCCGGTAAATACAAAATTGTGTCTAACATTTCCTTAGCAAACTCCGTTCTTGCTGTATAGTCGTTTGCGTTAAGTTCTTAGACGACTAATTTATGTAGACAGTTTAGGCAGGATTATCATTAATGAAATTCTAAATTCTTGAGATTGTTTTAACACCAACCAAATTCTAATCGAACCAACATTTAGGATCTTTAGAATAAGAAACAGTACGATGACGTAGTGTTCCATCATTATACCTTAGTCTTAGTTTTGTGAAAAGCATCTTTTGGGACAAAACAATGTAGTCTGCCCTAATAACCAGTCAACAATCCTGTAAACCTCTCAGTATATAGTGCACCCTGGAAAGAAAGTTTCAGCTCGTTATTCCCCAATGCCTACTCATTGAACTCAGTAATTAGTTCTGCTTGGGCCAAGTATCACCGTTCTTGTACTTCAGGGACAACTCGTGTAGAGAAAATAATTAAATAAAAATGGGGCTATTTTCACATTCAATACGTTACATTGGCTCTCAATATATTTCTATTGGATTTGGTTGAAGTATGTTATCATTATCTTTCTATCTTCATGTAAATTCCATTTTATTAATGGATAAATCTTGTAAAGTCATTTTTATGTATCTAAAAAGTAAAAAAATAGGTGTTCTACTTTATTTTCACCTAGAGATATTCTATAAAAGAAAATAAATCAAATCAAATTTATGATTTGGTATCCAATATAAGAATCCTAGAAAGCTTTCATCATCAAAATGAGATATTTGATATTCTCTGAAAAGGAATATTCAGTCTCTCTTTCTTCCTCCTTTTCCGAGTTTATCTTTGGGTCCGAATGCCATCTATCGGTCTGAATGAATACTAAAAGAATGGTCATTCATGGAGTCTCAGGACCAGAATACTAATGGTTGTTACAAGGAGACGTGATGACCCCTTTTACAGACGTCATCAGTTTATTTTGAGTGAAGGAGTAATGGGTACATACGTTGGGAAATGTTTCATTTAAACATGATCAAGTATGTTTTTTTCATCTCCATTTATCAGTTTATTTTATCTAAATATGTTAATTGTAAAATTGATCTTTCAAGTATTTCCTTGTAAATAAGTTTAAAATTCTTCTAAATCTGTGGATAACCTTAAAACACAATTCATTCGATATACTGTTCACTACAGTAAAATAATTATCTTTAAGAATGTATGTTATTTCTTTATTATTTAATAACTGACAAAATATCAATTAATTAGTATCAATACGAGAGTGACTTACAATGTTTTACACAGTCACTTCTTTTGTATCAAACATGTTTGTTTCTTCTAAAAGCTGTTCGTTCTGTACAATACACAGAAATAGGCATTGACTGTCATCCATAGTTTTATTTTGCGAATATTGCCATGTAGCTTCACAATGAAACTTCCAGCTGAACAATGTTTCAATTTGTTGGCGGCAATAAAGCATTGCTGTGGAATTCCCAAACAAGAAGACTGGTGAACAGCATGAATAAATTCATAGTGAGTGTAACATTCACAAAATGAAGAATAGATCTGTTTCTCTTTGTAAAGGATTGTGAAGGTCAATTGTATTCACATTTATTATTGTTGTTATCAGGAATTAAATTATTTTATATTTTAATCTAGATCGGGATATTCAATTTATTAATATACCACTCTAAACAACAACACGATATTTTGATTGTTACCTCAATACTCTACATTTCAATGGTTCAAATCATAATATATACTTTTTAAGTTTCCACCCACAATACATCTATTTGTTTTCTATCGATGAAAACATGGAAATTTATCATTATAGATAGATGGTTAGAGTTAAGGTTATCTATTGTTAAGATTGAAAATGATGCTAAATGAGACATTATAAGTGAAGAGTAACTATTTGGAAAAAACATTCAAAATACTCCTTCACTGAAAGTAAATAAAAGTATTGGAAATCTGTTTTGTACAATAGAAAAACAATTAAAATATTAAATAGATATCTCATAAATTAGGCACCTATATTCCCCTTTTGAAAAATAATTGATATAATGTTACTTGGGTACACGGAAAAGTGGCAGGCTGAAGACTGCCATGCGGAAAACTGCTATGGTGAAAACTGCCATGCGGAAAACAGCCAGGTGGAAAAAGGCCAAAGTGGAAAACTGTCAGTCGGAAAACTGCTGAAGCGGAAAACTGCCAGTCACTTAATGGCAATTTAATGACTTTAGTCAATAATAACATCAGAAATAATAAAATAAGCCGTTCGCCCTCCGTTAAGGAGTTAAAGGGACATTCATTTTTACAGTAATAAATATATTGATATTGGATTACTAAACATTCACAGGAAAAAAGTATTTCAACAAAGCTACTTTATTAAACACACGGTAAACGAAACTTCGGCACACATAGGGAAGTTATAATTACCATTTTATCTTATTTGTTAAGTTACGTACATTTTAAAAACTTGTTAAGTTACGTATATAGTGCCCTGTTTTAAATTTCCTATTGACGTCATCAACACAGCTTTCGATTCTGAAGCAAACGGTAAAACTCTTGTACTGATTTGTGATTACTAGCTGTTTTAGATTTTATATTATATAATTAATTGAGTGAATGTTTAATTAACTTATATGTATGTTCAATATTTAATACATTTACAATTTTATGCTTCATGCCAAATACACAACACATTCATTTCTACAATATTCATTAATCTATAAAAAAAGATATTATTAATCAATACCTATGCACTCCAAATCGATCGAGTGACATTGTCAGAGAATTTGGTAGGTAATAGCATTTTAATAATCATGATAGATGTTGGATTTCAAATTCTAAATATTTCACAAATATCGATCGAAGTTGTTTTATAATGAGTATAAGTGAATATTAATCTTGATTACTTGTTCAATTCTCAAATTATAAACAAAAAAAGAACTAATTAGACACTAAAACCGTTATGCACTGATAATGTAAAGATTGCGTTGTATAAACAAAGAAATTGTACTCTGCCTCGAATACAATTATTATCTTGTTTCTTCTCTTTGTATTTTTTGAGAAAGGTTTTAGTTTTTAATTTTTATGTTGAATTTGATTTATTTCTGTAATATTTATATAATAATGTATTCAAAATAAAATAAAAATAAATTTGTTTACATTTAACTATTATTTTTGTTTTGTATACCAAATAGAAATGAATGTCCCCTTGTAACTCTTTAACGAAGGGCGAACGGGTTTTTTTATATATTCAAATGTTATCATTGACTAAAGTCATTAAATTGCCAGTAAGTGACTGGCAGTTTTCCGCTTCCGTAGTTTTCCGCCTGACAGTTTTCCGCATGGCAATTTTCCGCCTAACAGGTTTCCGGACACCGTTACTTGTATTATTATTATATGGGGGCATTTTTCTGTAGTTAGTATTTATCCATTTTCCTATAGGAAAATAGTAACGTAATCTCTCATCTTCCCCGCCATAGCTTTAACTTCGTGTCTACAACTACAATCCGTATCTCCAAAGCAAATTTCAATCAGTGTAAATCATGAATAATTTACACCAAAGTCACGCAACAGAGCATGAATCACGTCACCGGAGTGAATGCACGCAATCGAACACATTACCTACACAGTTGCAGAACTTCTGCCTTGTCCTGTTAAAATTACGAAATGTTATCATTTAAATGAAATAGGAATACGCAGGCAATTATTTCAGCGTAGAGATATGAAAACCTGAGAAAATTCAATAAATAATGATATTTTCACACTATCCCATTTATATTCTGAAATTTTGAAGTCTTTCGGAGTTAACTGAATTTAATACATATCCAAAGTCAATTCAAATAATTGAGTCAAACGAATTCGAAATACTCTTGCTAGCTAAATATTTTCAATTGTAACTACCCAAAAGCTTATATTTAAAAAGAAAATACAGAATAAATTTGCATCTATTACAACACATCAGTCAAGCTCCCTTCCACTTTCCTTCTCTCTCTCAAATTTCCAAAATAAAAAGTAACCCAATTTTTGGCGTAATGAGATGTAATGGATACCCTCTGGCATCATGGATACGTCCCCGTCCCAACTCTAGCTGAGTCAGCAAAAGTCAATGGACTGTGAGATGTGGTTTGTATTTTGCGAAGAGAGGACACCATATTCGAGAGAACGTTGACATCCATGAACGTACGAATCAATTAGCGACAGTATTCGAAATGACTGAAACATGAGAGAATTTTGGGGTTTTAGGATTGTGGATAGAAAATTTATCCAATAAAGAATCAGTCAAATGAAATAAATTCAAGAAGTGAGTTTTGAAAAATCGTATTTACTTCATGTCAATTATTGTTCTTGTTTCACATTTTACAGAATGATTCACCCAGTCAAATTACATTAGTGAGAAATAGAGATGAAGTATATCATTTTTTAATACATCCAAGAACACTTTCTTTAACCTAAATATCCTTAATGTCCCTCCTAGCCATCCTTTATGATTTTTTATGTAAAAATGAAATAATAACATATGTTTAATTTTACGTCGTTGAATTTTACGTAATGGATAATAAATATTTGAGTATTTAATATCTATTTTCATATATTTTTATCCTAGATTAGATTGCGTTCAGTATTTATTAGATTTTCATGTGATATCACTAATTGTTTTAAAAAATTATCCTCCATGAGTGGGAGGAGTGGGCATTTTATGATGGGGGAGGGTGCCATATTGAAGCTTGAATATGGTTGAATAAAGATATGTATCAATACTTCGAAAAATAACCTACGAATAGTAAGTGTAAGATTCAGTAAAAGAACCGAAACTGAAGAACACCTACTTACTAAAGGATTGAGAGAGTATTTCTGTATTTAATTTATTACTAGTGTGATTCAATTTTATATTTGTATTTTAAATCATCAATCATGAAAAGTACTCATATTCAAAGGAGATACACAATAATAAATTCTTTCTTTCATTCTCCCCTCTTTTATGTACGAACAGGTAAGATATTCAGATTAAAGTTAAATTGTAATGATCAAAGCAAAAATGAAAAGTTAGAAATAACTAATAGGAACACACTAGAGTTGCATCGTAGAGTAGAAAACAAAAACAATAATGAAAGTTATAATAAAAGATGTTCCCCTTGGAACAATAAGAAAATCAAATAGCTAGTTACTTTACTCATGAGCTTTGGAAAACAATTCTTTTGTTTCTAATTACTAAGAAACATAATTTCAGTCGGTTCTATTTCACTGAGATTCTCATAGAGAATTAACGCACAAATGCAATTATTTTGTTAGTAAGTCTTGAGCGTATTTTATGGTTCTCCAAAGCACATTAGAGGTCCATTAGAAGTGTTTCTGCAGCTGCCATTACAGCTACTATTGATCACACTGACAAGTAATGTTTGTTAGGAAAGCGCCAGATTGTAATATCATATTCTTTTTTAATGTACGTGGTAAGTTCGTGCCTTCTTATACGAAAATTTCCAATGTATATCCGCGATTATACTAGTAACTTCGTTAAGGTCGAATTCCAATACGGCGGCTGTAGCCGCTTCAGCCGCCGCATTGGAAGTTCACCTTTAGAAATTCAAGAAACACTTCTACTGGAGACTGTTTCAATATAGGTTGTAGCACACTTTAATATGCAACGAAATTATCCATGCAAACATATTGTACTTCTCTGGTACTGTATTAATAGTACTACAATCACCAACTATCTAAAGTAACGCATCCACATCTGACCTTTATCAACTCATATTTAATTCTATTTTAAGCACAGTACTTCGTGGATATAGACTGTTGAGATATTCCTTTGTAACTGTTATTCCAGTTCCCATTAGATCGAGAAAAGAATTCCTAGGGGCATCAAGCCTTTCCTGTTCTCAGCTTTAACTACAATATGATTAAAATAAAAAGTCAAAAGGTTTCCAATGCACTTCTATGTAAATCATGGAAACTATATCATATAACGATGAAGAATATCGTAAAATGCATTCATACATCTGCATTTTTTTATCATGTGAAATCGAATTGTCGAACGAATGGATGCTGATTACCTTATTGCATGCAACTACTTTTGGTTCGTTGAAATTTGTCGAATCCTTCTAAAGAAGTTTCTGGTGAATGTTTTTGTTTTAACTTACTGAGAATATATTTTTTTGGTGAAAATTGTTTCATCAAAATTTCACACACTCCATTAGAGGCTTTTCAGGTAAATATTTTTCGTTGTAACTTACTGAAAATATATTCAATTAGAAAAAAATCATGAATTCACACATTCCACTTAAACTCCCCACAAGTATAATAAGTTTTTTCGTCTTTTTTCTTTCTTCCTACCGAGGCTCTCCAAAATAATGGGAAAACTCTTCATTAGAACTCATTTGAATAAATTAAATAAGAATGTGGAAATATTTCTCTGATTAGAGCAAATAAAACGCTTCCTTAATTCCAAGTAGTCTTTATGAAATTCAATTACATTCTAATCCGAAAATCTTACTTGGATTACTTGAAAGAGTATACCTGAAATTTGTGTTTTTTATATAGTGCAAAAATCTTCATTTTATTGAGTTCATAATACCTTAAATCACATTATATTAAATTTGATAAAATTAATACTCTTGAATCAATCATTGACATTTAGTATTAATTTATTTTACGTAAATTAAGGTAAACGCTCGTGTAATTTAAAGGACATCAATACTATTGCATTTGGACTCTTTCGTCTACTAGGTTACTGATAATTTGGGTCTTAAAAAGAAACATAAAATTACCCCATTTATCGTGAATCTCTTAAAATAATGTAACTTCACATATCATGAAAAATTTAACAAAAATATATAAATAGCAGAATATTTCAATACAATTAGTTAACTATTGTTTCCTTTTTATTATATAAGAAATATTTATCATAAAATTTCTATTGACCAATTGTTTAATTGCCGTTGTAATTAATATTATTCCTTTTCTTACTCATGTACGGCATAAATACTTTTGACAATCACTGCATGCAAGATGTACAACAACAAAAATCACAATCAACTTAATGCTGATGAAAATTATTGCTTGCATACAAATATCAACTTAGCCAAATACATTTAATAAAATAGCTCTAATATTCTGTAATACATTTACAATAACAAAAATATAACTGCAATATATTTACTTTAAATTGCATCGAACAATTTTATTGAGTAATTCGGTTAACAAAAAGGTTACCGACCAACTTGAAATATTTTGTCTTTTTTATGGTACGAAAACATGCGTCGAATTTTCGGAAAATTAAACAGCAATCAAGTTGCCTCATTTTTCGGTCGGAACGGAAATTAGCCAAATGAACTGATGAGGAATTCGAATTGGTGAATTTGTCAGCTCGCTCAGGAAAATGGAACATAAAATCGAATTGGAATTGATTTTTATGCTCTCAATTCGGACTGCCGAATGACTTCCTTAGCAGCCTGAATTTCAAATGATGAGAATAGTATTAAATATTTGAATATTAAGTAAAACGTACTATATTATATTCAATAAATTAAATAGGATGTTTGAAAAAAAATGTCTTATTTTATAAATACTATTCGTAATAATCGTTAAGTTATTTTTATAATTTATTAATAAAGATTGAGATTTCAATTCAGACATGAAATATTGAATTCTAAAATTCATTTATATTTCATAAGATATCAAATTCATATTCGAATATTTGAAATTACAAGGTAGTTAAATTACTTCCTTCTGTAACGAAAATACCACACATCAAGGGGATGTCAACACCAAAGAGGAATTTTCTTAAGAAATTGTCATCAATCTTCCTGAAGTTCGAAATTAACTGTAAAAACTTGTGTGTGTCCCTAACGAAGGCTAACTTGCAGCTACCGAAAACTTGAGTGAAAATTGATATGTCATTTAAGATCCACCCTTTGGTGATTAATTCGAAGAAGACTTTTCCTTGCTTGAAATCTTTAGGCTAGAGTCTTATCTTACTTTTTTGATGAATACGATGTAGACCTAGCATTAAAATTCAATTCAACATCTTTTTTCTCATTGAACATATCTTGAAACTGGAAATACCATGGAAAACCCCAAAATAATTAGTTTATATGCAATAATAGGAAAGTAACTATCTAAGACAATAAAGACAAAATATCAAGAAGATAATATTCGAAATTATGATATTTAACTGTAAAATATTATCAAAATCTTATATATTCCCGTCTCCGTATAAATGATCTGTCAATTCTCAATTTTCCAATTTATACAAGTAAGCAATAAACTATCTTAATAAACATATATGCAAAATACTTTAAATTTATATCCTTTAACTCCTCTAATCGAATACTGATCAACTTGGACACAATATAGTTTCGAAATTACAAACAGATAAATTTCAATAGTTTCGTATTATTATGAGCCGTAATTCGAGATTTCGAGACAATAATTAATTAGCAATACTACTTTTGCAATCATAAACAATTTTGAATCATAAACAATAAATTTTATTCTTAAATATTAATACTTCTCAAAATACAAAATATCTGTATTCAAATATTTAATTAAATGTACAACAATTTGAAATGTAAATAATTTCTTATTTTTCATGTTTATATTATCCAAAATTGAAATAATAAATCGAACACATCTCTCAACCTTCCATTTTACATCAATTCCCTGGACAATTTCTATAAAAATATTGTCCAGCTCGTAGATCAATTTCGTATCATCTGATCCAGCTGTCTGAGAGGCTTTGGCCGGAGAAAACTCTTCGAAACCTCAGAATGGAGGAATTCTTCAGACAGCTAAAGAGATGGGGCTACGTGAACCAACTATCCGAATGGTGAAAGAATTATTTTAATGGGTAAGATTATAAAATAGGCTATAAATCGAAATAATATGAAACACATTTTCTGTCTACCAAGAAAATAGGCACTTCATTTTAAAGCCTTCTGCTTTAATAATTATTAATTATTTAAACTGTCGATCTATACTCACTTATAATTACTGAGCAGCTATAGTTTTTAAGTACATAGTATCACACCCACCTTTGATTGGAGCAAAACTGACGCCTTCAAATTTAAAATACCTATAACTGGATTAAATTTTTCTGAGCAAATTTCAAGAAATCTTTGCATGATATTTCCCCTCGCGTCTCAACTTATCACGATCTTTGATTCCAAAACTTTTCTCCTTCAATACCAAACTCGGAGAGAATTTTAATGATGCTCAAGAATCTTCAAACTTATAATTTAATTTTCGTGTCGTATTTCTTTGATCGTTTCTGAAGCATCTGACGAGGAGATATCATTCCAATTATATCCTTTGGCTATATTGAAGATAAAATTGTTTGTATTAACACTGAAGATGTGTGTTCTTATATTACTTAAGCAGATAGAAATGTACAATGAAAAGAAAGTGAATCTGTAATTATTTTCTTCAGAATTTATTAATTTAAAATTTCCAAAAATAAACTTAACAAATTGTAATGATTTGAATTTGGTCTGGAAATACGATGACCAATTTGCCAGATATGATTATATGTACAAGGGAATTAAAAAATGAGAATTTGTGAAATTAAAATTATGCAGTGATTCTTTTCTCTGATAGTACATCATCACAGTGACTCTTTTCTCTGATAGTACATCATCACAGTGACTCTTTTCTCTGATAGTACATCATCACAGTGACTCTTTTCTCTGATAGTACATCATCACAGTGACTCTTTTCTCTGATAGTACATCATCACAGTGACTCTTTTCACTGATAGTACATCATCACAGTGACTCTTTTCTCTGATAGTACATCGTCACAGTGACTCTTTTCTCTGATAGTACATCATAACAGTGACTCTTTTCTCTGATAGTACATCATCACAGTGACTCTTTTCTCTGATAGTACATCATAACAGTGACTCTTTTCTCTGATAGTACATCATTACAGTGACTCTTTTCTCTGATAGTACATCATCACAGTGATTCTTTTCACTGATAGTACATCATCACAGTGACTCTTTTCTCTGATAGTACACC